>JAOSBP010009740.1:0-11099 GCA_027563825.1 Erythroxylum mucronatum | reverse complement strand
ATCAAATTTCCTTAAATTCATAAATTTTCTCACCAATTTCTTCTCATTAAATTTCATTTTAATATTTCTAATTTTCATCAAAAGTTCGGGGTCCAACACTTGGGGTTGTTAAAGAACCCCTAATATTTGCATAACCTGCCTAGAAGCCCTTTGCAGCATGCAATCCACTTCATCTAGCACAAACATCATTTATATCATGCTTCATTAGAAGATCAATTAGTCGGCCTAGAGTTGCTATAATCAGTTCCACTCCTCGCTGGATGCGGTGGAGCTGACCAGCCAAGGCATCACCACTAACTACAAGCGCAGGCAAACCCTTTCCAAGCAACTTTGCTTGATCCTCAACCTGTAAACAGAGCTGTCTACTTGGTGTTGGAACAATTGACAAGGAACAAGAAAGGAAGCAGTTCCCTGAGCCAGAATGGAATAATGCTGTAAAGTTTAGAGTGAGCGATGTGAGAGTGAGCGATTTTTGAGCCTCTAACTCCGGTGACCTCCAGCCTTCGCCCTCCCTCTCCAATTCCATGGCTTCGTTTTCCCCTCCCTCTTCTGAACCTCGTTCTCCTCTTAAAACTTCTTCTTCTCCGCCTGTGCCTCCTCCGTCTTCTTCTCCTTTCTACGACCAGTACTTTAACCCTAATTTTCCTTTATCTCCGCTTCCGGCCCTTAATCCAGCCTCGCCCCTCATCCGCTCCCTCTCCCCTCCTTCACTTCCCCAACCCGAACTGGCTCCTGTCCCTATTACAAAAACATTGAATTAAGGAAATTTGTTACCTGATATTCTTCATGTTGATATGTACGGTTTAGAGGAATAGAAGATTCCTTTCTTGATTGACTAGGTGTAATCAATTTGCAAAGCATGTCTATGTCAGTGGTGTTAGCTTCCTCAAGTTGAGATTGAATGAGGGAGAACATTTGTTTCATAATTTCTTCTCTATCAACTTTATCTTGTTCTAGTTTCCTTTTCATTTCCAAGCGTTCAACTTTCTCTTATTCTAATTCCTTTCTCATTCTCTCCTTTTCAACTTCAACTTTTTGGTTCATCTCTTCTTCTAATGCATTCTTGATGGATTGCAAATACTCATTAGGACCTTTATACAAATCTTCACTTACCATATATTTTTTTTCTTTCATGGTAGATGCTTTCATACCCCTTCCAAAAAGTTTATTATGACCAGGCATTATTACCCCAAATCAACCACAACTTTATGAAGCTTTTCACTATCATTTCCCTTTTGCACTTCTTCAATGCGAGCCTACAAAAGAAAATTTGCAGTCATAGTAATGAATGCAAGCACCATATATGATTACAAAAACCTACTATAATTCCAATTATACTAGAAATAACTCATTTTAACAAGAAGAATAAATCAACAATATACAAAACAAATAAAATGGAATTATAAACACATGAAGTAAGCAATAAATTTGGGCATCTCAACAAAAGTCGCAACAATAAAGAAAATTATTACAAAACCAACATTACTCACAATTTTCTTCCTTATAGCTTCAACAGATTGCTTATACACTTTTCTAGTCTTTCTTTTATAAGTCGCAATATAGTTTTCAGCATTAGAGAGTGGAGCTATCTTCTATTTCATTTTGCTATCCACGAAAACAATTGTTAATTACAATTAGAAATAATTTAGAAAATTAAAACAATTGCTTAATAGATTATAGCTCATTAGAGAACTTACCAACTTAGCATAAATACTTGCAAAGCTCTTATGACCAATTGTGTGCATTTCAGTTTGTTGTTTTCTATTTTGAGTATTTGCTTCAACAATTTTCTACACATTAAATCATTATATCAGTTAGGTATCATGTATCTAATTTGTAAAAAGTAATAATAATTATCATACCTTCACATGTGGTGGTTTCAATAAGAAATGAGATCATCAAAGACTTCTTTGTTTATATAGTTAGGACAATTGACCATTCTTTCTGCATCTATCATATACTGTTTGAAATCCTTTTGCTTCACTCTACACTTATAAATTCTCCATGCATCTCCATCAGTTTTCAAAGTGTATTCTTTACCTTCTAATGGTAGAATAGATCTCTTTTGAAATTTAATAAATACTTATTTAAATGTCATAAATCAAAATTGAAAGGAGCATTAAGATAATTATTTCTTACATTAACATATTCCTAAATAGGTTCTTTGCAAATCTATCGCCAATTAACATGGTTTAGAGGTGCAAGATTTTATTTACGAGCTATAGTACCCAAGAAAAGTGTGAATTCATTTAAAGTCTTCTCATCTGGACCAATCACCTTATTAAGAACATTGAAAAAAATTGATTTACATTGTTCCATGGATCTTGCATAAACATCCTTAAGCAATGTTGGACCTCTTCCCTTCTTCTTCACAAACTCTATATTTAAGATAATTATTAATGTTAGTATACAAAAGAGAAATTATTTTAAAAACAGTAAAATATATGATTACCTTTGCATTGAGTAAAAACAATTTCTACCATATTCATACTTATATCATATCCATTTCCTTCTACTACATCTTTATGTTGCTCAAATTGTCGTTCCATCATTTTAGTTATTAATTCTTCCCACCTTAGAAAAGTAGAATCTTCTTCAACAATTGCTTCCCTGCTTCGCCTTCTACTACATTTTCATGTATTTCATCCTCTTCACTTACATGTTCCATTTGTGGTTGTTTGTCAATCATTTCTTTTGTTCTTTCCACCTTAAAAAGTCAGTAATACTACCTGAAGGACATAAAGGTTGCGGTTTGCCATTCTTCTTACATGATTAATCCTTTCCTTTCTATTAAAATTTGTCACGATGAAAAGTAGTGGAAAGAAAAATAAATTTAATAGTAGGATAATCACATGTATATGGAAACAATATGCAAAGCAAATTTAACAGTAGAATAATCACATATGTATTACTAAAGCAAATGAGAAAACATGTACCTTTTCTTTAATAAATTGGCATTGCTCTTCACCATTTTCCAAATGCTTTTCCTCTCTATGTGATAGATCAGATGAATCTTTTAGTTCACAAGCACGAGTCTTCTTTTGCTGCTTTCTTACAAAATTAGCCATAGACCCTGGTGCAACAAATTTGGCTGCAAATGTTAGCTTCTTCCATTTTTTCATTGTGAAGACCTATAACAATAAAGAATATTATTGTTAACAACCATATAAATAATTAGATTAGTAAAGTATATATTTAAAAGTATAGTAACAAAATTTATCTTTTTAATAGAGAAAGAAAAATAAATAAGGATCTTCTATAAAAGATTATTGATCAATATCCATCCAATCCCAATCAATATCATCAAAGTCTATATCATCTTCATCATCATCATTTTTTTGTTTCTATATTTAAGATATTTGGAGTTATGTGTAATGCTAGACTCTTTGAGCCCTTTTGTATTAGTCTGTACTTAGAGATACTGCTATATATTGATATATACATGGTTGTATATAAGTTCCAAAATGTATTTGAATTCTTTCGGTATATATGCTAGTGATATATGATGTTATATGCCCTTACATGAACTTAGAACTCATCGATATGTGAAATCTTGGAGATTTCTTACATATAAGCTTCTAGGTGTATAAAACCGAGTCCATTTGATGGATATTGCCATGGTAGTCGAGTTAAATGTGTTCCAATGCCTTATAGGTGATTAGACATTATTTACAGACTTATTGGACACTTAGAAAGCTTAATTGGAAAAATTGATGTACATAAGGGCTTATTTACAAATTATTAAAAGTTAAGGGACTTAAATATAATTTTTGAATTCTTGGAGGGCCAATATGTAATTTTATAAAGTTAAAGGGATTAATTATAATTTTCAAAAGTTCGGGGACCAAAATGAAAACAAAAGTTTAGGTGATTCTCAAAATTTGGGCTTAATTGCAAATTTAGGAAAAGTTTGGAGGGTATAATGGTAATTTCACATAAGCTAAGGGCAAAAAGGTAATTTCACCATGTTTGGTTAAAGAAGAGTCAACATTCTAGACCCTTCTTCCTTGTATGGCCGTGCACCCCACCATTAAAGATTAGAAACAGTTTGTTTTAATTGAAAGAAAGGAGAAGAGAGCAAGAGAAGAACACCATTGAGCAGCCCGAACTTTAAGTAGTGCTTAGACGTAATAGGAGGGTTGTGAGACAACCAGACAGGTATCTCGGTCTAGGAGAAGGCATAATTGCCATCTCTGACTAAGAAGAAACGGGTCCCATTACTTATACACAGGCTATTATTGATCTTGATGTTAAAAAATGGCTCAAGGCGATGGAATCAGAAATAGATTCCATATACACCAATGAAATCTGGATCCTTGTAAATCTACCACCAGATGTAAAAGTCATAGGGTGTAAATGGATCTACAAAACAAAAAGAGGATCTGATGGAAAGGTAGAGACTTTTAAAGATAAATTGGTAACTAAAGGTTATACTGAAAAAGAGAGTATAGGCTATGAGGAGACTTTTTCTTCAGTTGTCATGTTTAAGTCCATCAGAATTCTTTTGGCCATAGCAGTCTATTTCGATTATGAAATATGGCAAATGGAAACTTCAGTTGCGTCATTAGCGACTGCGGCTCCACCAATATAGAATGCTCTGGTGGCAGTCCTAACGGTCCAGTCACGCTTGCAGAGTTCTCTCTCAATGGTTTAAACGGGCTCAACTTTTATGATGTCAGCCTAATGGGCGGCTACAACCTCCCAATGATAATCACACCACAAGGTGGTTCCTGTGAGAGCTGTGAGATCATAGGTTGCATCATTGACTTGAACAGTGAGTGCCCACGGGAGCTCATGATGGTGGCTGGAGGACAAAGAGATGTGCATGTTTCAATTTATGAAACCAAGCCCTAAGGGCTTGTTTCAACCCACAGAGAGCTTTAGCTAGCTTGCAAACATGATGAGGCTGTGTTTTGCTTTCAAATCCTCTTGGTTGATTTATATAGGCAGTCTCATGCGTCTTTAGGGGAGAGGTAGTCATACACTTATAAGGCATACTTCGTTCCCCTCTAGAGTCGATGTGGGATCTCATCATCCACCCCCTTAGGGCCCAGCCCTCTTTAGGGCCCAGCGTCCTACGCTGGCAAATCAGACCGGGAATCGATTCTGATACTATTTGTAACAGCGCAGATCACCCACCCACAGATACTGTCTGCTTTGGGTTCCAAGCCCCTCACAGTGCGTCTTTCCAAGGGTGGGAAGAGCAAAACCATTAGGGGTTTGATCCGAGGGGTAACCCAAAGCGGCCAATATCTTCTTGAAATAATTAACACTAATGTATGTAGACCATTTGATGTGCTTACTTTCAATAAAGAAAAATACTTTATCACCTTTAAAGATGATTATTCATGTTATGGATATGTTTCATAATAATTATCAGTTGTAAACACGTTAAAGGTTTACATTAATAAAGATGAAAGGAAATTAGGAAAAAAAAGGTGAAAATAGTCATGGTTATGGTGATTACCCTCCAAATGTCACAGCATGTTATAAATATCGATTGAACTTTCAAATACAATTCTTTTTAAACCAATGATCAATATTACAATTATATGAGATAGCTCCTTTGAATCGAAGTTAAATAATCTTCAATTTATCACTTTTATATTAAGTTGATTTATTTTAATTCCTTGTTAATTTTATTAAATTAGTTAATTAATGATAAACCACCGACTTTTTTCTTAATTTAAATTAAGATACTAGTTTTCAGTTTTCTTGAGATTCTATTCCTCAAGGTAATTTCCATTACTTACACTTTAGGATTTGTTTTTGTATTGTTAGGCAAACTCCCTTGTCGTCTTTCAAACACTAATTTGGTGACTTGTTTAATCTAAACTTCCAGCTCAAGCGTCACCTCTATTAAGTGTTGAGTAAGTTTTAATCTTATAAAACCCTCAATATTTCACAAATACATGAGTTGTAAGCGTAGTATATAAGATGTCGATCCCACAAGGAATTAGTGAACTAATCGAATCCTAACTTGTTTAAGGCCAATTTTTGAGCCCTCTCAGGCCTCAGACCAGGCTCAAGTTAGGGCTTCCCAGGCCCTGCCCAACCCAAGGCCAGACTATTTTGAGCAAAACAGAGTTATTTTGCTCAAAATGACATTGTTTTGTAGCACAAAGAAAGAATTCTAGCCATCTCCTAGGGAGGTTTCATCCTTCTATCTTCGTGTGGACTTTCATTACAGACGGTCTACGTTAATCGTTGTAGTTTACAACAACCCAATGTGGAGAAGATTAAAAAATGAAGAAGATCGTCGGAAAGGCATGTAAACATCTTACATTTCATGTTTTTGTTTTCTATATCTATATACATTAATAGATATTTTTTTGGAGGTTTCGACTAACTAGAATAAGGAGAAGTTGGGATGATCAATTAACATGAAGTGATAGTGTGATGGTTCATGTGATCTTTAAGGAAAAGATAAGTATAAAAAATGGCAAGGTAATAATTAAGAAAAGAAAATGATTGCCTATGAGGAATGTAAAAAGTTTAAGGAAAAGTGTGGCATTAGTGGTGAATTTTATGTCATAGTTAAAGGAAGAGTGCAATGTAAATTGTAGTTAGCCAATAAAATCTAGGTATGGCTAATGATCATGACAGAAGCCTCTTTTTGTCAGGCCACCATCGTGCCCTACACTTTTTTCCTCGCATTAACACATACTAACATCAATTCTACTCTAATTTTCCAGAATTTGTGCCTGTAAGATAGAAATAGGCCTTAATTACGCATGTTATAGGATGTGGATCTTATTGTAGCTTTTCTCTAAAGGTAAAAGGTTAAGACTCATTCAGCCATGTCCCAAGCTATATATCTCTTTGAAACTTTTCTTTGCTACATGATCTCCCTTCCACGTTTGTATCTGTCTGTGTCATTATCTCCCTTCCACCTATGTATGTATATGCCTTTATCTCAATCTCCACGTTATCTAAAAGGAAGATGAGATGACACACAAACATGTGCCAAAATGCATTCAATCGAAAATTGTTCAATTTCGCAATGGATAATTGTTCTTATCCAAGAATTAAACATTGGCGGATGACTCTAGTATTTGTGTTAACTTGAGTAGTCTATAAAATTTCACATTTTTCTAAAAATAACTTCAGTGATACTACCTTCATCTACATTTTAAAATCTTGTCTGGCATGGAGAACATAGCTGGACATGTTAGCAAAGAAACAGATTTGGGAAGATAATCAAAAGATAGCACTAACCAAAAGTTGTAGCTTTATTATCACCACTCACATGCCTTCTAAGTTGAAGGATCTTGAAAGCTTCATAAAACCCTGTGTGGTTGGTGAGTTAGAATTCACAAAATGCTTATGCAACTTAAACGCAAGTATAAACCTTATTATTTTGTCGACCTTTAGAAAATTGGAGCTTAGCGATGTGAAGCCAACTTTGATGCTTATGCAGTTGGTGGATCAATCCATAAAGAAACTGTTTGATGCGGTGGAAGATGTTATGGTAAAGGCGGACACGTTCATTATTCCTGTAGATTTTGTCGTATTAGATTTCAAATAGAATAAGAACTATCCATTAATTCTTAGAAGACCCTTTATGAACACTAAAAAAGCACTGATAGATGATCCAGATTGTCTCGATCTAGCCTGGAATCAAGATGATTTGTTCTAGCGCTTTCTGAAGCTTCTACCAGAATCAGCCTGAGATTCATCCTGGCTCTTTCCTCTAGCCTCCTGTCTATACTCTCCCTGACCATCCTTCAACAACTATTCAATTCTGATTGAGACCGCTCGGAGTTCTATGAAACTGCCCAAATTAGAAATGGCTAGTCTCGTTCTAATCTCCATTTTCAAACCATCCTCAAACTGTTTAAGTATCTCATATCATATCATCATATGACGATTATTCTACTATTGGGGTAGTGGCTTAATGAGAGAATTCTACAAGATTCTTTATAGTGAGCACTTGATTAAATCTTACAACCCCCATATTAATTATCATCATAATTAAGAAAATTTCCCTAAACACATTCTTGGATCTTTGATGAGACATTAGCTCCTTATACATGCCCAATGGCTCTAATGTTCTACAGTACATTACTATCTTGAACAATACAAAGAAACAATATCAAGTGCACTAAAGAACTTGTTGATCTAATTAATTATTTCCACTAAACGAAAAAATGTATTATGGCTGGAAGATACATGGTAAACCAGCAAATTGGAAGAAAAAATGGGCTAGTGGTGCAGGAGACGGGAAAGCTTTGCAAGCTGGGAACCAGCCCAGTCATGACCAGGACACTTCCAACTCAACCAGGACCTTTCCTTTCACAAAGGAACAGCTTGATCATCTGCACTCATCCTTCCAACTGAGAATTTCAAAAAAACCCTCTTGTTTTGTAGTCCAATCAAGTATAATCCTTCTAAAAGCCTTTGTTTGTTCTATACCCTCCTACTCTTGGATAGTTGACTCTGGAGCCACCAATCACATAAATGGTAGGTGGACTTAAAGATCAAATTAAAAAGCTTGGCCAGAGTCACCAATCACATAAATGGTAGGTGGACTTAAAGATCAAATTAAAAAGCTTGGCTAGCCAAGTAAGACCCTCTTTACCTAGACACTTCCACACTTTTATGGGTATTTCCTAATGCCTTATTGCCCTTCCACTCTTCATCTCCCTCAAAGCTCTTTTAATTTCTTTCCTTTTAATCTGTCAGTAATAAGTTATGATGCCTATCGAACGTTGATGTAGATATATAGGTAAGTTAACTAAGGATTTCTGTGGTTCTGAAGGATCCAGCTACAGGAAAACCAGGAACGGAGAGTTTTCCCCCCTTTCCGCCCCACTCTTTGGTCTTAAGAACATATTTCCAATACCTTGTAGGGTTTTCTAAACCATAAGAAGTCAGTGGGCAGTAAACAATGCATCTATTCAAGCAAAAAGATGCCTTCACACGTGAAAGCTGTTAGGACATGCAAATTAGCTACAGCTTTGACTCCGCGCTATTGTATCCTCTCCACGTTATTATATCTTCTCCTTACTATTGTATCCTCAACCAATCCAATCTACCACTTATTCTCCTTGAAAAACTTAGTTAACAAGATCCTTTGGTGGGAAAGGAGAAGAAATATTGTAGAGGTTTTCTTTAGTTAAAAGAAGTCAAAAATTAAGACACTCTCAATGCTAATGTTTGGTCACGAAAGAAAGCAAGACTTTGGCAGGAGAATAATTGAACTACACCACTACTGAGAAAGAGTTGCTTATAGTGTTATTTGCATGTGAAAATTTTCGTTCTTATCTTTTGGGCTCACAAGTTATTGTTTTTACAGATTATGCTACATTGTGTTATCTCTTTGCAAAGAAGGATGCTAAGGCTAAGCTCATCCGATCAACCAAGAACCATCCTTCTAAGGCACTAAAAGCATAGGAATTATACAAGCAATCATATTTTCCCTCATACACCTCTTAGCCATTAACTCTACTTGCCTTTGAAGCTCATTTATCTCCTTAGGATTGCTCCTCCTTAATGGAGTTCATGACAAAAGGTCAAGGCACTTACCTGCTCGTCATCTAGAATGCACCTCCGAATGATTTCATCCGTCCCCATCTCCAGGTGATGAGCAAAAGATCGAGTGATCGAGCATAAGGGCATCACTCTAAATCTGCATATTTTGTATTTTTAAGTTAGTTTTTGTAAACATAAGGCTTTAGTCGCATTTCAAGCATTATTTGTTCATGTAAAAGTTTGTATTTTTGGATTATAACGTAATGTGGGTTCAAATGTCCATTAAAGCTTTGTAAAACTCTTATTTTTTATATCTTTTTTGTGTGTGAATTTCGCATTTGCATTGTGTTTTGTTTTATTAGGTTGTCATTATATGGATATTTGGTTGCATGATGTATGCTTTACGTGAATATGACAATGGCATGAATTGAATAGAATTGACTTACCTTAAAATATGGTCATTTAAAATATTAAAGCTATGCAACCATAGACGGAGATACATGGGGTCTAGTGGTGTACTGGGCCCCCCAACATTTATAAAATTAAATAATATTTATTATAAGTACAAAGTTATTTAAAGTCCAGTGGTGCATTGGGCCCCTCAAAATTTAAAAACTTAAATATTTGGGCCTTCTACCTTAAATTTTTGACTCCGTCACTGTATGCAACCTTATATGGCTAACCAAATTTCCTGACAGCAAAGAAAGGTTTATAGAGCCTTTCTTCTCCTATCACATGCTTATTAAGATTGTATATATGTTCTAAACGGTATATAAAAAAGTATCCTTTTAAATTCAATAGTTTTTATATGCATTATTTCTTTAAGAAGCAAAAGCGATTCAATTTTATCACAACTACTCATATGTCTAAAAATACCCTAGACTATACTCATTTAAGCCTTTGTGATCCTTCATATGTTCCTTCAAGAGATGATTAAATGATTAGAGTAATCAAAACCCTTCCAAAATCTAGGATTGACACCTAATTGAATCAATAGTGATTGAGTGAGTGAAATAATGATAGAACTCTCTCATTTCCTCTCAACTTTTGGAGTTTTTGAGATCATTTTCTCTTGGAATTCTTGTAAGTTACTGCATCAAGAAAGCTACTTTATATTACCTTCTATGTTGTTATCATCTTAGTGTTAAGATCATCTTGCATTTACCTAGATTTCGAAAGTGCTTTGATTGCATAAAGGCTAGTTTGATTAGTTCTTTGAAGAAGGAACTTAAAGGTAATTAGGTAAGGGATTACTAAACTTGATAGCTTGTATTATTACAAGTTTTATGATAATTGAATTGGCTTAAAATATGAGTTAAGATGATGACAAATGAATGTTGGAAGCGCATGGTTCGTTCGCGTAGTACCTAAGCTGTCGGACCTCGTTCCCGAAGCCCGACTGTCCCGGGAGGTCAGCCTGGCTGGAGCCCATTCCCGAGACACTTGCCTTTGCCGAGACCTCAAACTTGACACTCTCTGATGACTCATTTTGGTGGTGAGCATATACTGATTAAGACTTATACCTTAACTGTTCCTGATAAACCCCAAAAAAATATGACTTTCCCAACTATAAGTTGAGTTTTACTGACAGACACCTCGAGGTATTTTACAGACACCTCGAGGTA
>JAOSBP010009731.1:0-11100 GCA_027563825.1 Erythroxylum mucronatum | reverse complement strand
AATATCATTAATTAGACATAATGATAATAATAATACAAACTATTGAATTACAAACCATTCATAATAAAAATACCATTAAATTACATCTTCCTAATCATATTAAATACTAGGGGCATATTCGTCATTTGCACTAATTTCTGTCTCTGTTTCTTACAACCAAACACATCTGTCCTAGAGACGGAGACAAGATTCTCTGTTCTGTCCACCATAAACCAAACAGCTCTTTGTCCCCAGTTTCTGTTCCGTTCCGTTCTGTTCCGTTCTGTCTCCAGCTACCGGAGACGCTAACCAAACACAGCGTTAAGACATCATTGACCTCCCAATCGCATTGACTTAAAAATAATCGCTTTCATTTGGATCAAGAGCAGAGCATTAATCCACCGATTAAACAGTTAATTAAGTCGTCTAACATCGTTAAACTCTTCTCCAAATTTTAAATTATATCAATCCCTTTCTTCCTTTGTTTGAATTTAAATTGGAAGACCTTAGGGAGACTTAAAAGAAAAACATACGCCGGCCTTTTAGCCATCTTCTTCTGTTACTGTTACTCCAATCATTTTTAAAGCTTCCTCAAAGCCCCGCTTAATTCAAATACTCCTCAAGTTTGCATTCCACTTGGAGATCGAGCTCTCAGATCCAGGTGATCGGAACCAGACTCTGCAGTTGTCGGCGCCGGTGCCAGTTGTATATATATAGCTATAGATGGAGAACTTGATTTCTTTGGTCAATAAAATTCAAAGAGCTTGTACGGCTCTAGGCGATCATGGTGACACTAGCGCATTGCCTACTCTCTGGGACTCTTTGCCGGCGATAGCCGTTGTCGGTGGCCAGGTTACCTCCGGATTCGCCTGTCCACATTCCTTTTCTTGTTTTCTTTCATTACCTCCTTTGGAAAGTTGGCGGTTTTGCTCCATTTCCGTGATATCGGCTGGTTTGTTCACCAGAAGTTAACATTTTACGTAGATTTGGTGTCTATTGAATCATTTCTGGAGTCTCTTGCTTGTTTTGAAATGACTTCTTGTTTCTGTTCCATGCGTTTCATCTTTTATGCTTATTATGTTATTTTGATTATGTTTCGTGTTGAGATAGAGTTCTGGTAAGTCTTCCGTGTTGGAGAGCATAGTTGGGAAGGACTTTCTGCCCCGTGGATCTGGTAATTAGCTTATACTGATTTTATTTGCTAACACTGCTGTATTTCAAGTTTTAAATTATGGACTGAGAGGGTCAGGTTTCCATGTTATGTAGGGATTGTCACTCGGAGACCGCTTGTCTTGCAACTTCATAAGCTTGACGAAGGCAGCAGGGAATATGCAGAATTCCTTCACCTTCCAAGGAAAAGATTCACCGATTTTGGTAAACTTTTATTTTATTTTATGTATGTAATATTGTTTTAATCAAGATGTTTCTTGACTACTCTTTAAATTCACTTCATAACTGGTTCATCATACAGCTGCTGTGAGGAAGGAGATTCAAGATGAGACTGACCGAGAGACTGGTCGCACCAAAGAAATCTCTAGCGTTCCTATTCATCTCAGTATATATTCTCCTAATGGTAATATGTATACTGTTGATTGTTAATATCAAGTTAAAGTTGTCATTATACATTCTAGAGTTTTCATTTCAATTGGTCCTATCAAATGCAACTCCAAATAAGCACAGGTGGCATGTAGACTTGGTTGTGCTTTGCTCTTCTTTTCTTATCATTTATTATCAGCTCTTAATATTGATCTTCTTTTGAATGTTGACAGTTGTCAATTTGACATTGATTGATCTTCCTGGGCTAACAAAGGTAGCAGTTGGTAAGTTGTATAAGTTCTGCTAAAAATGGTTGATTGTCATTTCTGTACATTCCCTCTTTCAATGGCAACCCTAGAATAATGGCAAAGAGGAATGGTTCCAAACCTTATAGCTTAAATGTTTTACGTGTATGTAGTTAACAAATTCTTGTCAGATACTTAGGCCAACTTTTGTCTTTTGTGACTTTAACTCTCACCAATTATGTTTTTTTTTTCTCTTAAATTGTTATATTCTCAATGTTAGATTACATTTTGCACTATTTCTAAGTGTCCATATAATTTGTTCAATGCAGAGGGTCAGCCAGACAGTATTGTGCAAGATATTGAGAATATGGTTCGCTCCTACATTGAAAAGGTAATACACATTATTATTGCTAATCCCTAGTGGAGTAGTGACATCAGTAGTAGTAGCATAAAATGGACGTCTATCCAATTTTCTTATGAACTGTATTTAGGCCAACTCTTTACAAAAAGTTTTGCCGAAATGATCAGAAACTCTTTAAGCAGTTGATCATATCTTTATTCTACCATTCTATATTAATAGTATAGTAGTTTAGTTGTTTATGCTGTCAATAGAAGTTCTAGAGTTTGTACAAGGATGAATATACAATATAATGTTGTTTTCGTTTGCTAAAATTTTTGATGTAGCCCAACTGTATAATTTTGGCAATTTCACCTGCCAATCAAGATCTTGCTACATTTGATGCAATCAAAATATCTCGTGAGGTTGACCCTACAGGTAATCTATAAACATTTTTCCCTTTTTGTCTGCATTTGTTATTCTCAACTTTGGTTAGAAAATTGCTCAGTGTATGTTCAGTGCAATCTTTATATCTTGGTTTCAAAATTACAAAAAAAAAAACCTTTTAATGGTTATTAGAATGTAACATTTTCAGGAGAGAGGACGTTTGGAGTCTTAACAAAGATTGATCTTATGGATAAGGGCACCGATGCAGTTGATGTGAGTTTGTGTTGTTTGAGGCTTTAAAGTTGTGAAGACCTCTACTTTCTATTGCTATATATCTATCCAAGCCTTATATAAATGGTCTTAATGCTTATTGAGTAAGGTCTTAATTAGAAATTGTTTCCAAGCTAACCTACTAGCTTCAAAAGTTTGTAGTTACCAAAATTTGGTCTACGTGAACTCCTATTAAGCTCTTCCTTCATACTTTCTTTTTCCACCTTCCTGTTAAGTAGTCTTGCATATTCTTGATTTCAATTGCCTATTGGAATTAATGCATGCCTTCTTTGTCATTAATGTGTCTCATTCTAAAACATATTTTTGATTTGGCTAGATACTAGAAGGAAAAGCCTATCGGCTTAAGTTTCCTTGGGTTGGTGTTGTTAATCGCTCACAAGCAGATATAAATAAGAATGTTGACATGATTGCTGCTCGACGTAGAGAGCGTGAATATTTTGCTAATACCCCAGAGTACAAGCACCTTGTGCATAGAATGGGTTCTGAGCACTTGGCAAAGATGATGTCAAAGGTGAACATCGTTATCTTTCTCTTGCACTCCCTAATCTTCAAATTGGAAATTTTTTTTGTCCAACCAAGTGTTCATCAATCTATAAACTAATAGTAATTATAACTTTCTCAGCACTTGGAAATGGTTATCAAGTCCAGAATTCCAGGAATCCAATCGCTAATCAACAAAACAATTTCTGAACTTGAATCTGAATTGAGTCGTCTTGGAAAGCCTATAGCTGTTGATGCTGGGGTAAGTATGCTTTTATTTCCTTAACTAGCTTATCTTATGAACTGGAACATGTTTTCAGTATTAATACTATTGTTCCCTCTCTCTCTCCCTCCCTCTCTCACTTGTCCACAGATAACACACTATTCTTTGTAATGACTTTGTTATTCACTTGTCATTTAGGGGAAGTTGTACACAATCATGGAGATTTGTCGTCTTTTTGATCAAATCTATAAGGAACATCTTGATGGAGTGTATGTATTGCATTTGAACCTTTTTTCCTTTATGACATTTAATTAGATTTGTTTGTTTGATCTTTCTGTATTTTGCCATCAATCATAATAAATTCAATCTGACATAATTGTGTCATTCACAGTCGACCTGGTGGCGACAGAATTTACAATGTTTTTGATAATCAGCTTCCAGCTGCTCTGAAAAGGTTGCAATTTGATAGGCAACTTTCAATGGATAATATTCGAAAATTGATTACAGAAGCAGATGGATATCAGCCTCATTTAATAGCTCCTGAGCAGGGTTATCGTCGTCTCATCGAATCTTCTTTAGTTACAATCAGAGGTCCTGTTGAGGCTGCTGTTGATGCGGTATGTATGAAAATTAATAACTAAACATATTTTAGCATATAATTTTTGTTGCATTTGAAAATTAACTATTGTTTTCTTGTACATCATTAGGTAGAGAGTTAGTGATGTGCGGAAAAAGGCTTAAAACAACAGACTTACCATCTGTAGGACCTTAGGAACCAATGCTTGTCGTAATAGGCCAAATAACCTTTTGTCATCTCTAATCCACTGTGATTTAGTGTGTTCATCCTGTGCAGAAACGTTAGTCATGAGATGGTCTTCCTTCATCACACCCCACATAAATGCCTCTACAGTTTTACGCCACTCAAGATAATTGTTGGCATGTTCTAGTTTCCAATCATAGATTTTAGTTGGAGCAGGGATTAATTTTGCCATTGCCTTACCCGAAAAGAGCTCCGTCATTGCCCTTTTAATTTCATCTGTATTTACTTTCTCAACGTTACTTTTGGTCTTCTCTGGATCACTAGTTGCCATATTTTTGTGGAACGTCATCTCAACTCTCCATTGTCTTTTTGCTGGCAACCTTTGGCTGTTCACTCGTCGGCGTCGATCCCCTCAGGTTGCGCGACCACCTCTGGCCGTTCACTCGCCAGCCTCGACTCCCTCAGGTTGCACGACCATCTATAGCCGTTCACTTGGCGGCGTCGACACCCTCAGGCTGGGTGACCACCTCTGGCCGTTCACTCGCCGGTGTCAACCCCCTCAGGTTGCGCCTCTCTAGTGCCAATAGTAGCGCTAGCGCCGCCGTCGTCGTCGTTGCAAAGTGGTGCGACGTCACTAGTTGCACATTACCATTCTCTCAGCCCACGTTGGGGCTCAAATTACCCAAATTGAGAGACTTGAAACAACCATCCAGTCCTTGACTAGAGGTATCAAGCCCATTTGAGTTAAATTGAAAAGAAAATTTTGGGTTTTGGGTGAATTTGGGAGTTAGGGTTTTGGGATAAAAGGGATTTTGAGAACCAGGGGAGTTAGTGTTTCGGGACAGAAATTGGGAATTAGGGATTTTGATAATTAGGCTCTGATACCATGTTAACGAAGTTAATAAGTAATATTTTGGGAAAAGCCGTAAATTCACTATGTTAGGCTGATAATAATATATATAATTAGGAGTTACAATTATAATAGGAAATTGTATCTGTGAGTAAACCATGGGATCAATATTATATCCCATGATTTACTCTATAATGTTATCAAATCCTTAACAGTTAGTATTGTGAGTTAGTTTATGTCTTCCCCAATAATTAATTACTGGTCTGCTTTAGAGCAAATCTTATGATATTTGAAGGGAGCTCACAGACGAGGTATGTTATATAAAATCATGGTCACACTTGTATATATCAGAATTTAGGGTTTCAAGGTACGCTCTTTATTGAAATTTAATAGGATATATATACATAAAGAGTACAACATAGATTAGGAAACAAATCTCCTAATCCTTACTAAACTAGGAATCTAACCCTATCTGAGGAGGATCCCTTATTTTTAGGGATCCTAATACATATCCTATATCTGATATTTATCTCCTAGATTTGATATTTATCTAATAAAGTATCTACAACACAGATTCTCACAGTATATAGTGCTTCTCAGATGTAGATTGGATAGGATCCTAGATTGACCAAAAATCTACCACATGCTATTGTGTCTTCGTTGGAGGAAATTTGGTTTCATCAAAACATAAAAATCAAAATGTTTTATCTTGCTGAGTGCATAATCAAAATACAGAGGTATGACACAATCTATGTGTGAAATAGTATGGATTTATCAACTCATGGCTGAAATTGGTCTTAAAGTCTCAATGCCAACAAAGTTATGGTGTGATAACCAAGCTACTCTTTATATAGCCTCTAATCATGTGTTTAATGAATGAACTAAGCATATTGAGATTGATTGCCATTTTGTTTGTAAAAAGATGCGATAAAATTTAGTTTCCACATGATATATGAAGACTAGAGAACAATTAGGACATCTTTTTACAAAGGCTCTAAATGGGACTTGGGTTGAATATCTTTGTAACAAGCTGGACATTATCAACATCTATGCTTTAGCTTGAGAGGGAGTGTTACAAAGTAGGAATTGATTTATGTACATATTTAGGGTTGAATTATAGGGTGATTGTAGGGATTGAGAAATTTTCTCCCTAATTGAGATATTATCTCCCCACCATTTTTAGGCCCTCATTATGTATATAAATAGAAGATTATTGTAAATACAAAAATATGCCTCCATTTGTAATATGCTTAACTTTCCTCTATTTTGATTGAATGTACACAACCAAATATTTTAAGATGTAGATGAATTTTGGTACTCAAGTTAAGATAGAGAATCGAAAGTATATTCATAGGACTTTTGAATCCCAAATCCCTTGATGGTAGTCTGTTTATGAGATGTGCCATTATGAGAATGGCTTCCCCTAATATTGTACATTTCTTTGAAACATAAATGCCCAAGTTGTGATAACTAAATGACTTTTTTTTTGGTCTCAGCTACTCCATTTTATAGTGGAGTGCTAAAACCAAAAGATTTGTGAATAATCCCTTTTAGATGGTGAAGCCTTATTTTATCTTTTTTGGCATGAGATTGTACAAAGAGATATGATAGAGTGATTTACCCTTGCAAACTCAGGTTTTCAAGTGCTTTTAGGTTGTATAATCCATCCTTCTGCTTAGCATGTCCGATCATCCTCCCTGAATCTTAGTCTTAAAATACTTGAGTAGGAAAATGTGACTTTGCAGCGTTAAGTTGTAGGAAAGTTTGTTTGTGGACACAAGATTGGTAGATAGTTTAGGAACATGAACATGGAATATATTTCTAAGAATAAATGATGGACTGAGTTAATGTCTCCAACACTTGCTACAGTGGTTGATGAACAATTTACAGTAGCTCTTTTCCTATTGCTAGGATAGGGAATATATGTATTGAATTTGTGTGACGAGTGTGATACGGAAAGCCCAAGAAAACAAGGTTCTTGAAACCTCCTAATCCTATTGAATGAAAACCTTAATCTTTCTATTCTAAGAACATGCTAGATCAAACCCCAAATCATAAGTTTGAGACCCAATCCCAAAGAAATCATAAATCAATTTACGTTGCAAGTACTTACTTATTGATGCAAATCAATTTCTTGAAACAACCACGAAGACATTCACACCTCACTTGAAGAATTCAACTCTGAAATTTTATTGATCATCCAAATCTAGGTTACGAGGATATAATAAGGTATAAATACCCTTGACCAAGTCCTAACCCTAATAGGAATGGGCTTGCAAGCCCATTTAATGAAAATTGGGCTAATCCTAACAAATCTAGGAGTATCTAGCCTATTGAACATAATTTGATCCAAGTTCTTTTAGGAATGGGCTAAACACATTAAAACAAATAAGTCTCAAAATAGCCCAAAAAAACAAAGCACATGTTGATAACTAAAAGAACATCCCATAAACAAGTCCTTAGGCCTAAAATAAGAGATAATAAATGACAAGCTCAAATTATCAAAATGCGCCCCAAACAAGACTTGAGCTTGTTTCCCAAAATGGCTAAGTACTAGCCTCTTCTAACACCTCCTCCAATAAAGTCACAAGCTTGGGCGTGCCTTTGTTGGCTCCTGAATTTTTTTCTTGATGAATAAGCATGATTTAAATAATTTTTGAGGTTTTGATAGATTAATCATTTTGGAATTATTTAATTATGTCCAAGTTAGTAGGATTTATTGCATGGCTTAATTGAATTAAGGTGTTAAGGAAATTAAAGTGTTCAAGGGTATTTTTGGAAGATCACTTAAGGAAAAAGAGCCATAAGGCACAAAGGAAGGGTAAAAGGGACTTTGCACACTCATTAAGGGTATTATAGGAAAAAGACTATGTTGTCTTGCTTGTTAAGAAGAGAAAAACATGAATTTAGAGAGAAGAACAAAATAGAAGAGAGAAAGAAGAGAGTTTCGATAGAGAAGAGAGAAAGAAGAGAAAATATGCTAGGTTTCGATTTTTCTTAGCCTTCAAGAGAGATTTTGAGGTTGTTCAAGAAGGGAAAAAGGTAGAGGGGAAAGAGAAGAGCTTTCATTTGAGCTAAAGATCTCTTCATTTAGTGAAGATTCAAGGTAAGCCCATTTATAATCTTTTAGATTTTTTGAAAGGTTTTAGTTCATGAAGCTTATGAAATGGATGAGTTTAAGAATTCTAGAACCAATTTTAGTGATTGTGCTTTGTGGGATTTTCAATTAGATTCCTATTGAATGGGGTTTTTCCATTTATCAAGGAAATCAAGAAAGGCAAGAGGAGCAAGAGAAGAGACATTTTGAGCAAGTCTTTAACCAAGGGAATCAAGGTTTATACATGTTTATAATAGAGTTATGAGCCACAAATGTTTCCTTTTAAATCAAGAGAATTAAATGATTTAAATTGTTTTATCAAAGTGCATGATTGCTATTTGAATGATTTGAGAAATCTTTATATTTTCGATATATAAATTTTGTTGATGAATTTCAAAATAAAGAATGGAAATGCATTAAAACATTTTATGTTATGCCTTGAAAAATGTCATGGCATTTTGTATATTCAAAAAAGAAGGAAAAGGCATGAAAGTATGAGCATATGATAAAATGATTTTAAGCATGATTATGTGCTTCTGTTTGGGCGAGAGTGGAATCATTCTATTCTTTATGTGCACGTGGACAAGAGCCTTCTCCCGGTTGCCCACTTGTGGCTTATGAGCTCCGACAATGGACTCATTCTATTCATGGTGTAAAATTCGGTTTCTTCATTCTGTTTCTATGGAACCCTCGAGCCATTTATTATGCATTGCATCTTTTCATAGTCATGAATGGTGCATAATTGA
Organism: Erythroxylum mucronatum; assembly: GCA_027563825.1. Classification (NCBI taxonomy): domain Eukaryota; kingdom Viridiplantae; phylum Streptophyta; class Magnoliopsida; order Malpighiales; family Erythroxylaceae; genus Erythroxylum; species Erythroxylum mucronatum. The sequence goes on along the minus strand of JAOSBP010009731.1, from coordinate 2,169 downwards.
GCGTTATGTGATGATATTTGTACTATAAGTTTGAGTTAAGATTGTGAATTTGCTTGAAAATCTGAGATCTATGCATTTTATAAATTTTCTATGACAAATAAACTTTTCAACAATTTGCTTATTCTCCTTATAAATGTGTTATCCATAAGTTTTCAAGCTCACCCCCTTTTTGTCCCATCTTTAGGTGAATAAAATAAGGTCGAGTAACCAAGAATCTAGGAATCATTCTACTTTGGCAATGTTTTTGTAAATTAAGTTAAATTTTGTAAAACAAGGATTTAGACACATATCAAGAATTATTGGGCTTTGTATCTATTGTATTTTGGGGATTTTGCAAACTGATGTAATGTGGCTTAGAATGCCATTAAAGTTTTGTAAACACTTTTCTTTTGTTGTTAATGAAATATGAATTGTGCATGGATGATGTTAAGTTGGTATATTTAAAGAAGTTATCAACTTGAGTGGATGAACTTTGAACATGAATTGTTGTGTACACACACACACACACACACACACACACACACACACACACACACACACACACACACACACACACATATATATAAATGAGATGTATGGAAAGAAAATATAGGAATTATGAATGATGAGATGTAGTTGAATGTGATGAGTCAAATAAGTTGAGATTTGAAAGTTTACTAAAATCAGTTTGGTAGTGAATGATTTATAAGTGATATTGTATTAGAGGAAGTGAATATAGGACAGCTACATTGATTTGTAATTTTGACTCTTTTGGAGGCAAAATCTGTTTTTGGGGCCTTTATGGAAGTTATAGGTCTAAAAGTCCTCTTCAAAGCGGTCATTGAATGACCCTAATCCGACATCCCTAGTGAAAGTTATGCAAATTGCCCCAAAGTAGGCACAGTATGATTAAGGACATAATCATAGTTGTTAATAGGGGTAAAAGTTGTGTTCTGACTTCAAGGGAAATTCTAGATTGATCTAGGCTGAATTAGAGAAAGTTTTCTTCATGAAAGTTGTAGAACTTTCTTTTATCTTTCCAACAGTATATAGTAGACGATTTTTGGATATCAGAGTTGAGAGATATGATTATTTTAAATGGCGGTGAAAGCTTTCGTCTGATGCTTCTTTGATCATTTTTCTGATGCTTCTTTGATCATTCGTCTGATGCTTCTGTACAATTCATCTTATGCTTCTTAACCATTCGTCTGACCCATCTTTGACCAAGCCTTCGTCTGATTCATCTTATACTGACTTCTTTCATTTGACCCATCTACCTTTTGGAAATTCAAGATTTTGACCCTCTAAATGGCAAAATCTCTCTTTGAGGTCTTTACAAAAGTTGTAGATATCGAAGTCATCTTTGAAATCTTCCTAAGACAATCTTAATCTAATGTCTCTAGAGAAAGTTATGCTAATTGTCCCAAAATAGGTACAACAAGATTGATAATAAAATCATGTTTGATTCTTTTGGCCATAACTTCTTAGTTTGACCACCAAATGACCTGATTTTTGGACCAATAGAATACTAACACATTTTTATATCTCTGCATAAAAATTGGTAGCCTTTGATATTGATTAAAAAAAGATTGATGGAAAGGAAGTAAGGGTATCAGTTGGAAGAGTATGAATTGGACATTTTACTGAACATACTTCGGTATTCTGGTGATATCATGATGTATAGAGCTTATAATGAGTTGATTCTTATTTCTGAATAAACTAGAGACATAGAGATACAAATGTTCTGAAGAAACAGAGTTTTAATTCAATCTTTAAGACTTTCAATTTCTGGATGGAAGTTGAGTATAGTGTACTGTTTTAGTTTAATAATAGTCCGAAAGTGTTTAGGCTATAACTTTCAGATTTCTGGACCAAATTGAATGATTTTGGTGTCCTTAGAAACTTATGACAATGGGGAACATTTTTCTAAAAGAAAGTGTTATCAAATTACTTCATCTTCCTTATCAAAATGTTCATGAAAAATAGACCCGAAGGTTTAGAAATTTGGAGAAATTATAAAAAATGAGAGTTTGGATAATGTGTGATCTTGTAAGGTTGGAATAACATTGGTGAATGAATGGTTGATATCAAAGTACCAAAGGTATGCGTTTCATTTGGGAATAAAGATATTCACATGATTGAAGTTGTGATTCAAAGAAGAGGAGTAAAGTGTATCAAGTTAAAGTGAAT
>JAOSBP010009639.1:0-11103 GCA_027563825.1 Erythroxylum mucronatum | reverse complement strand
ATAGTGAGGTCTGATAGAGGTGGTGAATATTATGAAAAATTCGATGAAAGTGGACAATGTCCAGGTCCATTTGCAAAGTTTCTTGCAAGTTGAGGCATATGTGCACAATACACAATGCCTGGTACACCATAACAAAATGGTGTAGCTGAAAGGCAGAATCGTACTTTTATAGATATGGTTAGAAGTATGTTAAGTTATAGTTCTGTACCGTTATCATTATGGATGTATGCATTAAAGACCGCTGCGTATCTGCTTAATAGGATTCTTAGTAAGGCGGTTCCTAAGACACCTTATGAACTGTAGATAGGAAGGAAACCTAATTTACGACACCTTCACATTTGGGATTGTCCGGCATAAGTAAGGTTGTATAATCCACATAAAAAGAAGATTGATGCAAGAACTATTAGTGGTTTTTTCATTGGATATCCTGAAAAATCAAAGGGGTACAAATTTTATTGTCCTAACCATAATACGAGAATAGTTGAGTCTAGTAACGCTCGGTTCATTGAAAATGATCAAATCAGTGGGAGTGGAGAATCACAAAAAGTGGATATTCACGAGAACCGAGTAAAAACTACTCCAAATCAAGTAGACACTACCACATTAGACGTGATCCCACCAGTTTTTATTCCTCTTGTTGCATCATGGAGATGCAACATACCGAATTAACAAATTAATGTTCCAATGCCACAAGTTGAACATATTAATGATGAACCAGCTAATGATGTTCAAGTTACAAATGATCAAGTGATGCCACAAGAAGTAGCATTACGAAGGTCTGTAAGATAAAAAAGATCAGCTATTTCGAGTGACTATGAAGTTTACTCACTTGAACATGAATGTGACTTGAGCATTGATAAGGATCCAGTCTCGTTCAAACAAGCCATAGAATGTAACAATTCTAAAAAATGGGTCAATGCTATGAAAGAAGAGTTGAAATCAATAGATGATAACAAAGTCTGGGAATTAGTTAAGTTGCCAGAATGTGCAAAGCAAGTAGGTTGTAAATGGGTCTTTAAGATCAAGCGTGACTCACAAGGCAACATTGAAAGGTATAAAGCTAGACTTGTTGCCAAAGGTTATACTCAAAAAGATGGTATTGACTATAAAGAGACCTTCTCTCCAGTTTCAAAGAAGGTCTCTTTAAGAATTGTTATGACACTGGTGGCTCATTATGATTTAGAGCTTCACCAAATGGATGTAAAAACCGTTTTTCTAAATGGTGACTTAGAAGAAGAAGTTTATATGGATCAACCGGAAGGTTTCGTGACCACAGGAATGGAACGATTAGTGTGTAAATTAAAGAAGTCAATATATGGAATGGAACAAGCTTCCCGACAACGATATCTTAAGTTTAATGATATCATTACGTCTTATAATTTTGTCGAAAACACCATTGATCGATGTATCTATATGAAGGTTAGTGGGAGCAAGTTCATTATATTAGTCCTATATGTTGATGATATCCTTCTTACTGCTAATAATATGGTTTTGTTACATGATGTAAAGAATTTTCTTTCTAATAATTTCGAAATGAAAGATATGGGTGAGGCATCCTATGTGATAGGAATAGAAATATTCCGGGATAGATCACAAGGATTGTTAGGATTGTCTCAGAAAGGTTATATGGAGAAAGTATTAGAAATATTTCAAATGAAAAAATGCTCTGCGGGGATAGTTCCAATTCAGAAAGGGGACAAATTTAGTCTAATGCAATGTCCACGAAATGATTTGGAATATAAGGACATAGAGTCTATTCCTTATGTGTCAGTAGTTAGGAGCTTAATGTATGCTCAAACATGCACTAGGCCAGATATCAGTTTTGCTGTTGGAATGCTAGGCCGATATCAAAGTAATCCTGGAATGGACCACTGGAAAGCTGCAAAGAGAGTCCTTAGATACTTACAAGGCACCAAGGACTATATGCTCACATATAGAAAATCAACCCATCTCGAACGTATAGGTCACTCGGATTCAGACTATGCCGGTTGTGTAGACTTACAAAAATCTACATTCGGTTATATGTTCATATTAGCTGGAGGAGCAGTTTCATGAAAAAGTGGAAAGCAGTTTGTCATTGCTACTTCCACTATGGAGGCTGAATTTGTGGCGTGCTTTGAGGCCACGGTTCATGGATTGTGGTAGCGGAACTTTATCTTAGGTCTTGGTCTTATCGACAGTAATAACAAATCGTTAAGAATTTATTGTGATAATTCTGCAGCTGTATTCTTCTCTAAGAATGACAAATATTCGAAGGGTGCGAAACACATGGATTTGAAGTATTTGTCTGTAAAAGAATAAGTGCAAAAACATAAAGTGTCAATATTGGTACCGATCTCATGATAGTTGATCCGTTAACGAAAGGCTTACCGCCCAAAATATTTATTGGTCATGTTGAACGGATGGGCCTTATGCATAAGTCCTTGTTAGCATAAAAGTCTAACATATATATATACATATCATTGTCTTGCTCGAATTGTTATGACACTTGTGGATTCAATTATAAGGTTATCCATATTATGTTGTATACATTAATTATTATTTGTGAGATAACAATTACAGAATTACCCACTTAAAGTTTTATGAGTTGAGTTGATTCTGTGATACATGGAAGGAACCATGTTGTATAACTTGTGACCGTCAGGATTCCATCATCTTAATTCACTTAAGAATAACTTGATCGATTCAATGTATTATGTGCACTTAAAGTTTTATTGTTGAATCACCAAGTCGTAACATGGGCCAAGTGGGAGATTGTTAGGATATTTAATGACCCATGTGACATAGTTTGAGTCCCATGAAAAGCACTCAAGATGATGATTGTTGGGTATTAATTAAAGGGTTCTAAAAAATGGGTCAAAGACTCTTTTCTTCTCTCTTTTAATATGAACCAACATGATGGTTGGTTAAAGTGTATATAAGATTTTTAGAAATTTATGAAAGGTGATTCTGAACCATTGAAGCCGCTAAAAGAAAGAAGAAGAGAGGAAATAAACTTCTTTCAAGAACATCAACATCTTACAAAAACAATAATAAATACAGGTACGCAAAAATCAATCGATCCATAAATATCTTACACCAAAAGCTAGCTCACACTTTCAACAAAATGACTAACATTACTTACGTACATATGTGTAAACTTATTTTATATATCTTTAAAAAAGGACCAAAAAAGAAGCAGTATGCAATCCCAAATTATGGGAACTGCTGCCACTCTATGGACTATGGTCCATTATAATTTGATTCTGATGGTCATCTAACCATGGAGAGGAGATGCCTCTTCTTTACTTCTGAAGATAAACCACTTTTGTTTGGCTATATCCAAATCCTAACAGAAGGAAACGGCTATCGATCTTTTTACGAGTAGCCTTATGCTCTTGCCTCCACTGACCTACTTCCAGCAATCACGATTATTATGAGAAACAGTCACATATATTTGATTTTCTTGCTTTATCTCTAGTTACCGAGTTGGGAAAGGGGAGTTATAGAAGTAAGGTGTTGTGTTTTATGGTTCTTGAAGGTGTTCTATATGTATATAACAATAGGTTATAAGGTTAGAGGCATCTGGCTTCTATGAACTTTCATCAATTTCTACGTAAGAACTTCCATATCAAAGACCAAACGATTCATTGGAACTTTTTGGTGAAAAATCCGAAAGGAATAATCTGAATTTCATTAATTTAATAAGACAAAATTTTATAATACATACGTCACCTCTTACGCATGCATCAAACCGTGATAGGTAGCAAAAGCTGGATCGGAGTAGGTTAATCATACAATTGCATTATTATTATTGTAGGGTGACTGTTCCACAAAATATATATATAATGAAACACACGAATCAAGTTTGAACATTTCTAATATTATCAAGTCATAAGAAAAAATGAAGTAATTCAAAACTACACTCAAACTATGTAAGTCGAATTCAGCCGAACTTTGACATAACTCAAGTGCCTTTTTCAAGTTGGTCCAATTTATTACCAACCCTAGAAGTAGCACACAAGCTGAAATTATGGCTTTGTAGGGCTTGGTTCTGATGGCGATCTACAAGCGAGAGGAAGAAGGGGAGGGCTTGTGCACTTCTGAAGGCAAACCAATTTTGATTCGGTACATCCAAGTTCATTCAGAAGTAATCGGCTACTAATTTTCTTCGGAGTAACCATATGCTCGTGCCTCCACTGACATGCTTCTTACAATCATGAGTATTATACCAGAAGCGCAGTCACATCTCTTCGATTTTCCATCTGATATATGTTAGACATTTTTGTCCTTAGGGATATTTTTACCTTTTTCCTATTAAGTGGACAACTATTAATTATAATTTTGGTTTTCAATAACTTATTGGTTAAGTTATGTAATTTGATCCAAATAAGGATAATAAAGTGTTACAAAAAATGATCTAGATTAATGGGTCAAAGTCTGGGTCAAAAATGGATCCCAATTAGTATGGACCTAGTCCATATCGATCTTGTGATAAGGAAGCTCGATAGGGAAGCTATATAAAGGTTAAAGTCTTATATAGTTGCTCATATTAATCATAAGAATACAGTTTTTTGATCCGTTAAGAGAGTTTGTGTATTGAGAAAATTGTAGAAAGGCCTAAACTGAGTGTCGGCGAACAACTTCCTTAACTGTCTCTGGAAGATCGGAGCTTGTTTTGGCATCAAAAATTGCTTCAGAACTCTCAATAGAACCAAAATCAGGTATTCCATATTTCCTTCGTTTTTACCCTTTCATGTATGATCCTGGGTACATACTAAGGTCTGTACTACGTATTACACGTGGTATCAAAGTGATTACTTGATCGGGTTGACGGAAATGAAGGCTTTTTCGGTTTCCATTTATTATAGTTTTCTTCATTTTATGATTCATTTTTTGGTTTTTTTACCTATCTAATTACGTAAAAGTGGTACACAAAAGACTAGCTATGAAAAACAGGTCGAAAATGGGCTAAACTGAGCGAAAAATAGCATCCTGGGATGTTGGAAATCACCCTCCCCGTCAAAGGGTGATGCAACATCCGACTTGTGCACCGCATGCGCCCGACGTTGCTACAATAACTGAGGGAGCGGAGGTACAACTGGCACGTATGTTGCACGCGCCAATCGTGTGCCACCAGGTGGTATCTAGGGATGGCAGGGGGTTTTCAACCCGATTAATATCCGTACTATCCGACCCAAAAAAATAGACATGGAGGCTAAAAAATGGATTTTAAATGGATGGTGAAAAATAGATGTGGATATGGATTTGGATATGGGTCTAGTGATAACCCAAACCATGGATACCCATATCCTACCCGTTTTATTAACTATATTTTTCTATTTTTTAAATATTTATGGTTAAATATAATAAAATATTAATATTTTATGAGAAGAAACAACTTAAAAATCCCCACTTTACTCCTCAGTACTTACCTTTTTCATCATATTTTATTTTCTTATAGGATGATAATAATGCAAATGATATGGAGATGGAGTTCACAATGTTGTGGAGTTCACACAAAGATAATTTGAAGCTTTGGATATTTCAGTCTTTGTTCCAGTTCTTAATTGTGAAAAATATATGTTGTTTTTGTACTAGACATTATGATTTTTATTATTCCAATTTTATGGTTTTTTAAGACATACAAATCAAAATCTTGACTTATTATTATTAAAATAATTTTGACTTGGAGCGTTCGCAAAAATCTGCTCTTTATATTTTATATTTAGAAGTTGTATTTTTATGTGCTATATAACCCGATGGATATCCAAAAACTCAAACAACCCAATGGATTTGGATATAGGTAGTAAATCATAAAAACTAATGGATATAGATATGGATATGGGTTGAGTCATAAAAAATAGATATGGATATAGGTAGAGTAATACCCGAACCGTACCCTACCTATTGCCATCCCTAGTGGTACCACACGAACGTGCCTCACCTGGCACGAGCTCCCAATAGCATGGAACCGCAGGAGCGTGCGTGGCACACGCTAAACTCATCTGGCTCGCGTTGCCCCCGCAACTGACATTATGTTTGGTTATTCTACAGTGTTTTTAAAAAAAACACAAAATTTTAAAGCTATCCCGGAGTGTTTTGGATCAGTTTCTGTGTCGGGGAATTTTTTAAAGTGGTTTTTCAATTTTAAAGCTTTTTAAGCTAATTTTGAGTGCATTTTCGTACTCCAAATTGCACATGGGGGAGACACTTAAAGTTTTATCTCTCGTGTGGTAGGTTTAGTATTAGGGAAATTATGATAGACACTCTCATTAAGATTTTTTATTTATAAAATTCTAAAATAAAGTTTAAATACAATGTTTTCAGTATTAGTGTGTGGTTATTTAATTGTGAATCTAGTTTTTTCTTTTATAACCGATTTTTACATACATTATGCCCATATAGAATGTAAGGATGACACAAAGATGTATCTCTTGTGCTTGTAGACTTTCTAAGGTATTGATAAGAATGCAAGTCAGTATTTTGGATTATTCTGCCACATGTTAGGGATGTATCTGATCTTATGTTTGGTTATTCTGCCCAAAGGTGTTGGCCTTACATAGAGTTTTGAGATGCTCATAAAGGCATTTGATAAAGGAAAGTCGTTGCTTAAATGATCTATTCACCCAAAGGTGGTAGTATCATGAGAGTTGATGGTTTGCACTCTGATCGCCTTTATGTGAGGATCTAATTACATAAATTATGTATTCATCCCAAAGGTATTTTATAATATATGTGATTGGATTCTTAATAGAGATACTACTTTAATGCTTTAAGTGTTGTTGTTGTCCTGCATTTATACTAATTTTTACATTGTCTTCTCTATTTTCAGTCACCTTTTCAGTCAACAACAATGATATCACCATTGAAACCTTAAATAGCTTCAACTTCAAAAAGTTGAAGACGAACGTGCAGTTTGCATTGGAGATGGCAGACGTCAGCATGGCCAAGCATATAGAGAGGCCTCCCCCACTTACAGATGTTAGCTCAAAAACTGACAGAACAGCGATGGCGACCTGGGAAAGGTTAAATAGGATGTGCTATTTGGCCATTAAGAGGTCGATACTTGATCATTTGTTGAGTGGATTGGCAGACATGACTGTAACGTAGGAGTTCATAGACAACATATCCCAGAGATACAAGGTCTCTTCTTATGTTGAGCAAAGCACCTTGATCAAGGAACTATTCTCCATGAGACACACTGGAGAGAGAGGCATCAGGGAGTATATCATCCAGATGGTGCATCTTCAAAGCAGGCTGAAGGCACTGGATATACTGATCACTGACTCGCTTTTAGTGCATCAGGCACTAAACACGCTTCCTCAGGAGTTTGAGATGTTGGCTACCTCTTACATCTCACAAGCTGAGACCTGGGACATTAATGCCTTGATTTTCCGGTGTGCTGCAGCAGAGGAGAAGATCAGGAGCTCTCCTTATACAGCTTTGTTTGCAGCTGCGAAGGGTAAGGAGAAAGCTAAACCCCAACAGCTTATGGGTAAGGGTAAGAAACCCAAACCCTCTCCTTAGATTCAGAGTGGGCAGCCTAGAATTGCGAAGGCCCTATATGACCTTAAGAGTATGAGATGCTTCTTTTGTAAGAAGAAGGGACGTCGGAAGTCTGATTGTTAGAAGTACAAGCTATGGAAGGTCAAATAGGAACTATCAAGTGACTCCTCAGCCTTTATGATTCATGAATCCATTGTAGCTATAATGACATCAAGTTCTTAGTGGTTAGATAGTGGAGGTTCTAACCATGTTGCTTCCATAATGCAGGGGTTCACATCTAGGTGAAGGCCAACTAAGGGAGAGGAGAAGCTGATGGTCGGCAATAATAAGGAGGTAGATGTTTTGTATGTAGGAGATGTAGGATTAAACTTCAATACGGGATTTGTACTAGTTTTACGAGACACATTTTATTTACCATCTTTTAGACAGAACTTGATCTCTGTATCAGTTTTGGATAAAGAAGGTTTTCGTTTTATATTTGATACTTCAGTTGTAAATATTTCTATCAATACAAAACATATTGGAATTGCCTTCTTATCCTACAGATTGTATAGAATGTATCTTACTCCTAATGAAATGTATGTCTCTTCTTATATTGCTAAACCTATTCCTTGATAGAGAGCCTTCATAAAGGAAACATCATACATGTTGTGGCATAAACGTCTTGGCCACATTTCTAGGGAGAGGGTTGAGAGATTGATAAAGGATAACATTCTCCCAACTCTGGACTTCAGTGATCTAGAAACATGTATCGATTGTTGTAGGGGTAAGTTTACCAAGATAAAGAAAAAAGGGTCAACTCGTACTTCTGGTTTATTAGACCTCATACTTGCATACGTTAGTGGTCCTTATACAGTCACGTTATGCAATGCTAGATTTTTTATGACATTTATAGATGATTATTCCCACTATAGATATGCGTTCTTTCTTCAAGAGAAGTCTGAAGTTCTTGATAAGTTCAAGATCATTAAGACTGAAGATGAGAACTTGTAGGGAAAATCAATAAAGATTGTCAAATCTAATAGAGGAGGGGAATACTATGGCAGACATGGGGTTACAAGATAAGAAAAAGATTCGTTTGTCAGGTATTTGGAATCAGTTGGAATAGTAGCTCAGTTCACTATGCCAAGTAGTCCTAAGCAAAATGGTGTGGCCGAAAGGTACAATCTTACCTTAAAGGACATGATGAGGTCAATGCAAAGCAGGACGAACCTACCCGAATACCTTTGGGGTGAAGCTATTAAGATGACATTATATATTTTGAACAGAGTTCCGAGTAAGTCAGTATCAAAGACACCTTTTTAACTCTGGGTTAAAAGGAAGCCAAGTCTAGCACACATTTGTGTGTGGGGCTGCCCTGCTGAGGTAAGGTTATATAATCCTTATGAGAGTAAATCGCAATCTCGTTCAACTCGTTGCTTTTTAGTGGGTTATCCTAACAACTATAAGGGTTACAGATTTTACTATGAAAAGGGAGGGGCCAGAATATTGGAATCAAAGATGGTGAAGTTTCTGGAATACAATGTCTATGATGAGAGAGAATCCTCACATCCTCCAGAAGATAGTAGGATGGATACTACAAGTATTATGTATCCGCCTCTCATACAGTTAGCTCCAATGGATGAAGGGCCGAGTACCGTGCCCATGCACGCACAGGAACCTATTCCTATTCAAGAAGAGGTTTTTGAGGTATAAGAGTCTATAAAGTTGAGCAGATCTATCAGAGAGAGGTGACCGGCTATCTTATTGGATCACATAGTCTATTTCAGTAAACAAAACTATGACATAGGACATGTTGTGGATCCAATGACTTTTACAGAAGTCGTTTCTTGACCCCATACAGATATATAGTTTGAGGTAATAAGGATGAGATGCAGTATATGAGGTATAATAAGGTATGGGAGCTTCTTGATTTACCTCAACATTATAGACCTGTACGTTGCAAGTGACTATTTAAGACCAAGAAAGACACACAGGGTCAAGTTGAGTGATTTAAGGCGCGTCTAGTTGCCAGGGGATTCACTCAGAGAGAAGGAGTTGACTTTAATGTTACCTTCTCTCCTGTATCCTCGAATGATGCATTTAGGGTGATGATGGAAGTAGTAGACATGGAGCTGCATCAAATGGATGTTAAGACCGCTTTCCTAAATGGTGACCTTTATGAGGAAGCCTATATGGAGCAACCTGAAGGATTTCAGGATCAGGATGCAACTAACAAGATTTGCAAGTTGAATAAATCAATATATGGTTTGAAGCAAGCTTCCAAACAATGGTTCCTAAAGTTTGATGAGGTTCTAACCTCATTCGGCTTTGTTAAAAACAAAGTTGAAAGATGCTTATACTATAAGGTCAGGGGGAGCAAAGTCATCTTTGTGCTACTGTATGTCGATGATATCTTGCTCACGTCAAATGCTTTGACCATGTCGCATGAAGTAAAGCAACTTTTGGCCAAGCATTTTGACATGAAGGATTTGGGTGAAGCATTTTTTGTCCTCTGTATACAGATTCACCGGGACAAATCTCAACACACGTTGAGCCTTTCGCAAAGTGCATACATTGAGCGAATGCTACAAAGGTTTAATATGGCCAAATGTAAACTTGTTGTAGCACCTATCTCTTATGGTAAGAGATTATCTTTGGCCCAGTGTCCAAATAATGAAGTTGAGACAGAGGCTATAAGGAATGTCTTTTATTCTAGTGTTGTTGGCAACCTGATGTATACCCAGGTGTGCACTAGATCGGACATTACATTTGTTGTAGGACTGCTGGGTCGATATCTAACCAACCTAGGTATCATCCATTGGAATGCAGTCAAACGGGTGTTAAGATATCTAAAAGGTACCAAGGATTATACATTGACATATAGAAAAGTCAACGATTTGAACCTCACAAGGTATACGGACTCCGACTTTACTATATGTCCAGATGATCGCAAATCCACATCGAGGTACATTTTTATGTTAGCAGATGGTGCAGTATCGTGGAAGAGTGTCAAGCAGATACTGGTAACTTCCTCGACCATGCATGCAGAGTTTGTTGCATGTTATGGAGTTACTACACAGGCAATTTGGCTTAGAATCTTGATTTCTGAGTTGTCTATGGTGGATTCAATAGCTAGACCCATTCGGTTATATTGTGATAATCTTTCCGCAGTGTTGTTCAATAACAACAACAAGAATATCACAGGGTCTAAGCATTTGGAGGTCAAGTACTTGACCATAAAAGAGTTGATTCAGAAGGGTGACATTAAAGTGGAGCACATCAAGAATAAGGAGATGTTAGCTGATCCTTTGACTAAAGGATTTCGCCCATTAGTGTTTGTTAGACACGTATCCAGTATGGGTGTGTTAAAGTCCTTAGACAACAGTAGTTAGAGATTATTGTATTTGCTCCATAATATTTTGTGTATTTTGATGTATTATAACATTATGATTATTTATTAATAAAGATGATCATGTTCTTTTATCCTCAGTAATAACTGCTTTTGTATATAGTCATAACACATACATAAGCATTAAGATTTGTGTTGATCTTAAGTATTTTAAAGGTCATTGGGCATTTATAAAGATTGACCTTGAGTCTATGTCATTAAACACATAAAGTTTATATGGATAT
>JAOSBP010009618.1:0-11104 GCA_027563825.1 Erythroxylum mucronatum | reverse complement strand
TATAAGTTTATGTTCTTTTAAACTTAAGTGTCTTGCCAAATATATCCTTGAACATTCTGACACATCACTTTCTTCTAAAAAATATCCTCCATTGTCTTAAGTCTCTAATGCCCCCGAAATCATTCTATTTGGTTCAGAGATTCAAAAGATATACTTCAAATATGTTTGGACTACTCTTGTCCATAACTGTATACTATATGCAACTTCCATCCGAAATTTCAAAGTCTTAGGAACTAAATCACAATTCACTTCCTTCAGTTACTTTGTAGCTCTATGTCTCTATTTTACCACAAATCAGAAATCATCTCATTTGGATTTCTACAGATCAAGAATCATCAAAATATTGGAGTGTATTCAGTGAAATAACACCAGTTCATGATCCTTTAAGAGCACACTCACTGTACCTGTCCTACCTTTTCCACTAAATCTTTCTCAATTCATTTCACATTGCTATGATTCTTTAAGGAGATGTAGAGAAAAGTCTTACGAATCCAATGGTTCAAGAATCAGGTCATTTGAAGGTCTAGAGAAGAAGTTATGGCCAAAAGACTCCAACACGTTTATGCCCTCACTTGTAATGTATATGCCTCAGTTCGAACGCCATAAATTTTGGTACAAATGTCAGGTTGACTTCGTTTTTGGACCATTGGAAAGAGGACTTCCAGATATACAATTTTCATGAAGACCTCAAAGGCTAATTCCATCGTCTAACGTCAGTATCATCTCACTTTTCTTCCATCTACTTTCTATCGTTCACTTTTCTTCCTTTCACTTTCTATCGTCTGCTTTTCTTCCTTTCACTTTTTGCGTCTGCTTTTCTTCCTTTCACTTTTTGCGTCTGTTTTCCTTCCTTTCACTTTTTGCATCTGCTTTTCTTGCTTTCACTTTTTGCGTCTGTTTTTCTGCCTTTCACTTTCTATCTTTCACTTTTCTTCCCTTCACTTTCTATCCTTCACTTTTCTTCCCTTCACTTTCTATCTTTCACTTTTCTTCCTTTCACTTTCTATCCTTCACTTTTCTTCCTTTCACTTTCTTATCTTTCACTTTTCTTCTCTTCACTTTCTATCTTTCACTTTTCTTCCCTTCACTTTCTATCTTTTTCTTTTCTTCCCTTCACTTTCTATCCTTCACTTTTATAAATAATAACGACAGTTCACATTCAAAGTTCATCAACTCATCATCCATACTCAAATCCTTCATACACATTCACATTTCAAAATCCATACACAAATTCATATTTCATTCATAACATAAGATAAAGGTTCACAACTTTAATGGCATTCCAAGCCACATTATATCATCAATCTCCAAAATCCAAAGTACAACAAAAGATGCAAAAATCCTATAATTCTCAACATATGTCTAAAGTCTCATTTACATCAATCCAACTCAAAAATACCAATTATGCATTTCTATCCTCATTTCACAATTCATTAAACACATTCTTATGTCAAGCATCAAGCCATTCCTCAAATCATCCATAAGCCACACAATACACAAATTTTGGAACAATTTCAAAATCATTCCCATCACTCAAAGCCCATTCATAAAAATTCATATACAAAAACTTATGACACATTTTGAAATCTTATCTTTCATGAACATGGAATTTTCGAAAACCCTTTCATTTAGAAATTTTCTAATCATCATCAAAATTCCATACACCACACATGTAGCAATCTCACAAATCATTAAAAGCAATAAAAGAAACATTTATGAAGTAATTGAAGTCATTTTTTTTCTTTCTTGATTCAAAAGAAAACAATTATGGCTCATTACTCAAATGATAAACATGAAACCCACTCATCCTCAACTTACTACATTCACTACCTTAATCTTGTATATCATTTCAAATTTAAGAACTTTCATTGATGTGCTCTTAACTCGTGACTAATCACCAAAATTTCCCATTCATCAGCTCTAATCTTTCATGAAAAGTTTGGGGTCCAACATTATAAAACAATTTAATCAATTTATAGAATTAAAGAAGCTAATCATAAACCATTAGCTTACAACTATATACTTGTTTGATAGGCCAATGCTTCATCCCATAAAGCATGGCCGACCTAGTCGTTAAACGATAGAATTTACCTTAAAGCTTAAGTGGTATCTTCTCATCATATAAAACTCCCAATGCACTTATCCATTTAAGCCACCCAGATCTGATTTGATGAACTATGTCTTCATCGATCTCTCCAATACTTTGGATAATAGATCTTAGATAGTTAAAACACTCTTTTATGGTACAACTTTTGAATTAATTCTTACCTCCACATCAGAAGCCACCCTATGACCCAAAAGGTTACACTCTAAGTACTCATTCTTAGTCCTGCTCAATTTAAAGCTCTTTGACTCTAATGTATACCACCAGAGTTCTAATTTGACATTATTTTAAAAAAATGAATATTGGATTATCTATAGAGAGAGTTAATATAACATTACAATGAGTTCAAGTTAAATACTCTATATACAAGTAAAATAAATAAAGAAAATTAACTAATTATAATAACATAATAATCCACATTAAAGATTTATGGTAATTAAGGTAAATCTATTCCAGATAATGAGCCTGTCAGCTAACTAGTATTTCCCTTCTTCATGGTTTGTAAAATTACGAGATTTTCTCTCCTAAAGAAAATGGTAAAGGTGAATGCAACTTTGTATGGAATTGCAATAGGCTTACATGTCTTAGAGTTTCTAATGGCCCAATTCAGAGATTGTTCCCATATATATGTATAGTCATTACCAGGTATCATGTGCAAGCTCTTGCTCCAGACTGCTTTCAAGAATTAGAAAAGAAAAAAGAGGTGGTTGATAAGTGTAAATTGCATCATATTTTAGGTCATAATTTGATATTTGTTTAGCCGTTAATTCAATCATTTCGTATGTGTTTAGGTTAGAATTGTATCAGTTTGTTAACTATTTATGTTTTAAGTGTTTTATGGGTTAGTACAGGTCTTTAAGCTTAATATTATGTTTTTGAGGTACCTTGATGTGTTTGCTAGTGTTTCAGGGTTAACATCGAAGAACAGAGGAGTTTCGGAGACATTCGGGCCAAAACAACGATCCACGATCGTGGCATGTTAGACCACAATCATAACAGACGCTCTAGATTTGGCCATGATCATGACAGAAGCCCAGGGAGTGGCCTACAATTGTGGCCTGCGGCTGAAGGCTTAGATGTGAGTCACGATCTTGGCTTGCATATAAAAAGAACAAAAAGAGGTAGAGAAATGAGCTTTTTGCACTAGCCACCTTGAGAAACCCTAGAGAGAGATCATCAAGAGATAGAGCAAAAGAAGAAGGAAGAGAGAAGAGGATAAGAAGCTGACTCGAAGTACTTCCCAGTTCAGGAGGTTTCTTGATGTTGCTGCCTCCCGTCACCCATTTTAGATAGTATTTCCTGTTCTTTTCTGGTTTATTATTGTATAGAATTGGATTGAACAATTGATGATAGGATCTATAATGTCGAGGATGTTCTAAACTCAGCTTTGAAATTTTATTCTTGAATTAATGAGAATTTGACTGTTTATGTGTTTATTGGATATTGTTGTGGTTTGATTCTACTATTGCATAATTCGATAATAAATTGAGAGGCTAAATCGAATGAAAAATGATTAAATTAGACTAATAAGAGTTAGGTGATTTAATAGAAACCAGAATTAAATTAGATTGATAATTTGTGTGTGAAGAGATCTTGTATAGATTTCTGATAGTTTATTAGAGAACTTCAGAACTAATTAGGGTAGGTTGTGAATTAAGATATTGCAACCTCCACAATCTGATTAGGGTTTATGATTTAGGGTTAATGGTTATAACTCGAGAGAGAGCAATTAACCCTAGGATAGTCTAGAACCAACAATTCAATAATTCATAATCAGTTAGGTTAGCATTAAGGTTAGGTAAAATTCCCTTTCTCTCAATTGGTAATTTATTTTGGTTGATTCTTGGGTGTGTTGCAAATTGCTTAGTAATTAATATTTTCGTATTTGATTATTAATTTGATTGAATTAATTAAATTCTTGTATTAGATTCTTTACATCTTAAATTTCTGTTATTTGTTTCTGGCTTTGGATTTTAGGATTAGATTAGTTCCCTCTTCGTGGGATCAACACCTTTGGTACTACACTAATAAACCATGCGCTTGCGAATTATCAAGGGATAATAATTAAAACTTAAACACAACCAAACCCCATTCAATCGGTAAAAAAACAAAAACGAAAACTTAGAATAATGCAATTTGGGCTAAGCCTATGGTGGGTTTAACAATAGCCAAACAAATCTGTGAGATCCCACATCGGTTGGAGAGGAGGACAAAGTATGCCTTATAAGGGTATGGATATCTCTCCCCCTAAGACGCATCTTCCCTGGTGAAGGAAGAGCAAAACCGTGAGGGGTTTGGCCCAAGCGGTAGCCCAAAGTGGACAATATCTATATGAGGGTAGTCTGGGCTGTTACAAATGGTATCAGAGCTGGTTCTCGATTCGATGTGCTAGCGTAGGACGCTGGACCCTAAAGGGGGCTGGGCCCTAAGGGGGTGGATTGTAAGATCCCACATCAGTTGGAGAGGAGAACGAAGTACGCCTTATAAGGGTATAGATACCTCTCCCCCTAAGACAAGTCTTCCCTGATGAAGAAATAGTAAAACCATGAGGGGCTTGGCCCGATGGGCAGCCTAAAGTGGACAATATTTATGGGAGGGTAGTTTGGGTTGTTACAAATAGTATTAGAGTCAGTACCCGACTTGATGTGTCAACTAGGCTGGGCCCTAAGGGGGGTGGAGAGTGCGAGATCCCACATCGATGGGAAAGAAGAACGAAGTATGTCTTATAAGGGTATGGATACCTCTCCCCTTAAGACGCGTCTTCCCAAGGGTGGGAAAAGCAAAACCGCGAGGGGTTTGGACTGAGGAGCATCCCAAAGTGGACAATATCTGTAGACGGGTGGTCTGGGATGTTACAAAGACACATCTTTCTTAGTGGAGGAAGAGCAAAACCGTGAGTGGCTTGGCCCGAGGGGCAGCCCAAAGTGGACAATATATATAGGAAAGTAGTCTGGGTTGTTACAAATGGTATCAAAGCCGATACCCAAACCGTTGTGCCAGCTAGGCTGGGCCCTAAGGGGGTGGAGAGTGTGAGATCCCATATCGGTTGAAAAGGAGAACGGAGTATACCTTATAAGGGTATGGATACCTCCCCCTCTAAGACCCGTCTCCCCAAGGGTGGGAAGAGCAAAACTATGAGGGGTTTGGCCCAAAGGGCATCCCAAAGCGGACAATATCTGTGGGCGGGTGGTCTGGGCTGTTGTAAATGGTATCAGAGCTGATACCCGAACCGTTGTGCCAACTAGGCTAGGTCTTAAGGGGGTGGAGAGTGTGAGATCCCACATTGGTTGGAGAGGAAAACGAAGTACGCCTTATAAGGGTATGGATATCTCTCCCCCTAAGACGTATTTTCCCAGGGGTAAGAAGAGTAAAACTATAAGGGGTTTGGCCCGAGGGGTAACCCAAACGAACAATATGTTGGATCTCGTTTGTTTCTGGAACCCAACTCTTGCTCTGATACCATAACAGATGGATCCCGCTTGATTCCGAAATCCAACTATTGCGAAAACATGAACTGAGAGTATTATCCTATAGGGTTATTTCCATGAACACTTTTTAGGCATCATCCCACAAGGGTGGCATGTCCACAACAGTAAAACATCAAAATAAACTTATTTCTCTAACTTGACCCTTTTAACAAGGAAGTCAATATGAACATACACAATCGAAACTACTTCAATCTATCATTTTATTACTAAAGCAACAGAGTTTGAAAAACTTTATTTACATATCAAAAGCCACACCATTGGCCTATTACAAAAATACAAAATAGCAAATTTGAAACAATTCCCTTAGGCTCTTGATCACTTGAACTCTTAGCTATCACCTGAAGATGGGACAGAAAGGGAGTGAGCTTGAAAGCTCGTGGATAACAGTTTATAATGAAAAATAAGCAAAAACCCTTTGAAAACATTCACTTATCATAGAAAATTCTCTTTGAATTCATAAAGCACTTATTTCTAAAAATTCTCATCATGTAGTCAAAATCTCAAACTACAAAACATGAATACATCAAACTTCTTCACATAATATAAACACATAAGCACATCATAATGGTTTGGGAGATGCAAACTATGTATGCATCACTCTTGTCATGAGCACATAAGCATATCAAAATGATTCGGGTGGATCCAAAAACAGAACGTACTACACATTTCTACTTAATGTTCTTGTGTAGCCGTGAACTTATGGGAGTCCATGAAGGAGCTCCATGCACTAGCGGCAAGCGGGAGAAGCCTTTAATTTGGTCAATATGCATGTGACTTAACTTAGGGGACCACCACAAACCCATATAACACATATTTCATAACTTGTAAACTTGTTGCCCAAAAAGGCACCTTTTCGAAACTTGATTTTTCATAAACATGAGATATGTCGAAACTATGATTTCATAAACATGTTATCTTTTCAAAAATCACTTTCAAAGTCTTTTCATAAATCATCACATAACTCATATAACAACATATTGCACTTTTTCAAATCATTCAAAAGCAATAAATGCAACACTTATGATGCAATTAGAAACATTAAACTTTCTTGATTCAAAGTAAACATTTGTGGCTTATTTACTCTATTATAAACATGTACCCACCTTGATTTCCTTGCTTATAGACTTGCTCAAAAATGTCTCTTCTCTTGTCCCTCTTGCCTCTTTTGATCCCTTGATTCTTCACCAAATGAATAAATTTTTGACTCAAATGGAAGCTCTTCTCTTCCTCTACCTTTACCCTTCTTGAACAACCTCAAAATCTCTCTTGAAGGTTAACACAATTGAAATCCCAGTTGGTTTTCTCTTCTTTCTCTCCTTCTCTTCTTCTTTTTGTATTTCTCTCTCTCCTTCGTGACACTCTCTCTTTTCCTTTTTTTCTTCAATTTTCGTTCTTCCCTCTTCTTAAAATGCAAGACCATAATTTCATCTTTCTTTTATGCCCTTAATGAGTCTAAAAAGTCCATTTTATCCTTCCTTATAGGCTTATGTTCTTTTAACCTTAAGTGTCTTGCCAAAAACACCCTTGAACATTCTGACATAACACTTTCTTCTAGAAAAAATGTTTCCTGTTGTCTTAAGTTTCTAATGACACCAAAATTAATCTATTTTGTTCAGAACTCTAAAAGTATTGCCCCAAACGTTTTCGGACTGTTCTTCTATTGAAACAGTACACTATACTTAAATTCCTCCCAGAAATTGAAAGTCTTAGAGACTGAATTAAATTTCTATTTCTTCATACAATTTGTAGCTCCATGTCTCTAGTTTATTTTGAAATAAGAATCATCTCACTCAGAGCTCTACGGATCAAGATATCATTAAAGTACCCAAGCATGTTCAGCAACATATCAAATTCATACCCTTCTAACCCATACCCTTACCTTGATTCAATCAATCCTTTTCAAAACAACATCAAAAGCTATAACTTTTATGGAGAGGTAGAAAACTGTAATAGGAATCTATTGGTACAAGATTCACCTTATTTGGAGGTCATGACAAAGTTATGGCTGAAAGAATTAGACATGGGTTCCTTCCTCATTCATACAGAACTTGTCTTGGGACAAAACGGCATAACTCTCTCTATAGATGTCGAATTAAAATCATTTTAGGACGGTTTCAAAGAGGACTTTGAGTCCTACAACTTTTGTGAAGACTCGAAGACAATTTCTATCGTCTGAAGGGTCAAAATGGATCAGACGATAAAATCAGACGAATAGTATACAAAAGAAGAAGTTTCAGTTACATAAGCAGAAAGCAGACGAAGCAGAAAGCAGATGAAGCAAAAAGCTGACAATAACAAGAAGTAGACGAAGCAAAGAGGCAGACGAAGCAAAAGGCAGATGAATCAGAAAGCAGATGAAGCACAAAGCAGACAAAGCAAAAAGCAGACGATAGCAAGAAGCAGACGAAGCAAAGAGGCAGACGAAGCAAAATGCAGACGAGTCAGAAAGCAAACGAAGCAGAAAGCAGACGATAGTAAGAAGCAGACAAAGCAAAGAGGCAGACGAACCAAAAGGCAGATGAATCAGAAAGCAGACGAAGCAGAAAGCAGACAAAGCAAAAGGCAAATGATAGTAAGAAGCAGACGAAGCAAAGAGGTAGACAAAGCAAAAGGAAGACGAATCAGAAAGCTGATGAAGCAGAAAGTAGATGAAGCGGTCAAGAAGCAGACGAAGCAAAGAGGCAAACGAAGCAAAAGGCAGATGAATTAAAAAGCAGACGAAGCAGAAAGCAGACGAAGCAAACAGCAGACGAAGCAGAAAGCAGACGAATCAGAAAGCAAACGAAGCAGAAAGTAGACGATAGTAAAAAGCAGACGAAGCAAAAAGGCAGACGAAGTAAAAGGCAAACGAATCAGAAAGCAAACAAAGCAGAAAGCAGACGAAGCAAAAAGCAGAAGATAGCAAGAAGCAGACCAAGTAAAGAGGCAAACGAAGCTAAAGGCAGACGAATCAGAAAGCAGACGAATCAGAGTCAACTTAAGATGAAGCAAAGTCAACTTAAGACGATGTAACTCTTAAGATGAAGAGAAGTCAACTTAAGATGAATCAAAGTCAACTTAAGACGATGCAACTCTTAAGACAAAGCGGAGTCAACTTAAGACAAAGCAAAGTTAACTTAAGACAAAGCAAAGTCAACTTAAGACGATATTATGTCATCACAGACGATATGACGTCATCACAGACAATGTGACATCATCACAGACGATACATCCTTGCAGATGATACCACCTGATACTCCTAAGCATCTCCACTTATAAAGATCATAACTTTAACTCCAATGTCCAAAATTCTCATACTATATACCATTGGAAAGATAAAAGAAAGACCTACAACTTTCTAGAAAACAACTTTATCAAAATCTATTTAGATCAATCCATAATTTCCCCTGAAGTTAGAATATGAACTTTACATTCCTCCACCATTGTACTGCACCCAATTCTCAACTTCATGACAAATTTTGAGATTCTTAAAGATAGAATTTAAATTCGATGTCTTCATTTTTAAGAAATGTAGCCGTATGTTTCTAGTTTAATCCAAATTAAGAATAATCTCGTTTGGATAACTAGAGAAAAAGTTGTGGCTAAAAGACTGAAGCATACTCAGTGAACATTTTCCAGATCAACTACCCATTTTGTTTCAAAATCTTTCCTTAACACAACTCATACCAAGATCACCTTTTCTACTTCATTTACTCCTCATTCTCAACTCCATTTCAAATCAATATCATCCATAAAGAAATTATAGTCCATGATTAATCATGAACACTAATAACAGAACATACACATATATACATATCCTTCATCAACTTACTACACATATTCAACTTCATTTTTGCTTTCATTTTACTTCTAACTTTCACCTTAATTCTTCCCATTTTAAAATCTCTTATCCACCAAAAACACCAAAGCAAAACATGATTCTATCCACATTTCTCATTCACCACTTTACTCTTGTCTATCATTTCTCATTCTCCACTTTACTCTTGTCTATCATTTCTAATTCAAAAATTTCTCATTTAATCATTCTAACTTTTATATCGGGGTCCAACAATCATTTTAGTACTGCATAAATAACTGAAACATATCTTACTCATGCCATATCAGATACAAATTGAAAAAATAAATTACTACATCATAAATTTTAAGATTTTTCTCTAGTTGAGTTTGCATAATTGAGGATTTATGAAAGGAATATTGTTTATGCTTTAGAGATAGAGTGATTAGTGTAGTTGGAGAATTAGGTTCAGATTATGTTATGAAATTAGTAACCAGAAGAGATATAATTCATACATTGGTTATTTTGTGGTGTTATAAAGAGGGTAGTTGGCGATTAAGAGAAGTGAACGTTATGGAGTTGGAGATATTTAGGAATAAGAAGTTAATGGTTAAGGTTATCCAAAGTTGCGGGAATGTTCGGACATAAAGTGATTGATTTTATGACCCATAATTTCAAAGTTTTTGGGTGCTAAAATGGCCATCTTCTTTTTTCTTTTGGAGTCATTGATATATGCTTCAAAATTTTAGTTCAGTAACTTGGTGACTTGGATGCCATATTAGATTGTTTGATTATTTGTGCATTATCAATTATATTGTATTTTGAGGATTTACTATTTCTAGTCCGTTATCCTAAGTTTGCTATTGATACATAAAATCCTATCCTATATAAAATCCTATCATATAGATCTATAAAGGCAAGTGCATCTATCAAACTATAGTATAGAGAAAATAATATTGAGTGTTGATCTAGTGGCTACAAGTACTAGTAGTTACCCCTTTTCTATTATCTAACAAAACGAGTAAGGTGATAGTTTAATCAAAACGATAAAACCAAACTAAAATTCAACATAACTAATAACCAAGGATGCAAATCACACAAGAATTAGCTAGAAAAAATAAGGAGCACCTAGGTAATAACTTCCTTTAAGATTTCTTAAACTAATCTATTATCAGAAATTTCATTAAAGATCATTGTTTTGTGGAAATTCCTATTTTATGCTAATATCTTTTGCAAGATTATTCACATCTAATCCTATATTGATTAACTATAATCTCTTTTGAGTTAAAACCTTTAATATTGAATTAATCAATTTGTAAATTTTAATATTAAGTTTGACTCGAATATATGAGATTTATGTTATCCTATCTTTAGGATTACATGCAACTCTTTTCAATTATGCCAGATTTATTTATACAAAGAATTTCTTAATCTCAAATTCATGAAATCATACGTGAACTAATATCCTAAAATTATCAATTCAAGAATTAATCAAAACATGTAATTGAATCAAATGAATCCAAATAAAATTGTATTAAACAAATAATCAAATCACAAAATCCATCCTAAGGTTCATCCCGCCGATGCAGTAAACAAATTTAGTTCATAAAAAAATAATTAATGATTTAGAAGAATAACTAAAATAAGATAATTCATTATATCACTACAAGAAAATTTGGTTTCAGCAACCAAATTCTCAGCAACCATAGTAAAATGGTTGCTAATTATATATATTTT
>JAOSBP010009610.1:0-11104 GCA_027563825.1 Erythroxylum mucronatum | reverse complement strand
TTGAGGAATTCTCTGAAGGAAGAAGACGAGAGGAAATAAATCAACCTCTTACAATATCAACAAACAATCATGGATACAGGTACACAAATCATTCGATCCGATAAATGATTTACAGAATACTCAAGCGGTGGGGGAGCTTCCGATGTCGAGGAGCTTCCGACCGCAGATGTCACGGAACAGCTCGATCCGATTCCAAGTGTCGACAATCGACCAAGAGGATGATGAGGACACAATGCGACGTCCGACGGCGGATTTGACAGAGGAGAGGGTCTTGTCGGTGAGGGAGGCTGTGGCAGCACAGGAGGCCTCGGAGGCGGCGGCGCAGGTAGCAAAAGAAGAGGAGGAGGAGGAGGAGGAAGGTGGTGGAGGAGGGGCGGAGCCAATGAGAATGTCTTTGATGGATCTTCTAGAGGAGAATGACCGAGAGATGGGGTTTGAGGGGTCGAGGTATGTGATGGGCGATGAGTTGGGAGATTATGAGGAGGAGGAGGAGGAGGAGGAGGAGATGGAGATGGGAGGAGGAGTAGAGCACACATGTTGCGTGTGCATGGTGAGGCATAAAGGTGCGGCATTTATCCCCTGCGGTCATACATTTTGCAGGCTGTGTTCAAGGGAGCTTTATGTCCAAAGGGGAAGTTGTCCTCTCTGCAATGGCTTCATTTTGGAAATTCTGGACATCTTTTAATCCATCCTTCTTCCCGAACACTGAGTACTGGCGTTGTGTAAAGGCAAATATTATTTGATTTTCTGGTTAAATTTAAGTAAATAAGACATAAATTTGTGGGTCTTGGAAAGTCAATGGAAATTGTCCAAAAAGTCTTTATGGGCAGTCAATGTCAAGGCAATAATTATTTATTTAGTACAAGACATAATTTCCGACCTGCCTTCCTTTTGAACAACCGTATTGTTGCAGATGCCGTCAATGCAAGGGCAGCCAGTTTGAATAATTAGAAGCTCCCTATTTTCGTCTTGTATGGCAGGACAGGATAGGGACTAATATTTTACAATCCTTAATTTGTGAAATAAGAAAGAAGAGGATAAGCGGCTGGGCTTATGTTATGTCGCTTGAATTAAGAAGAAAAGAGGATAAGCTGCTGGCTTATGTTATGTCGCTTGAATTAAGAAAAGAGGATAAGCGACTGCCTTAGGTTAATGTCTCTTTCTTATCAAAAATTTGAAATGCACCCTTGTATTTGGAAACCATGCCTACTGTGCATGATAATATCGTGTAAGTCTTTTTATACTGACAAGTCACAACTCTGTGTGGGTGATGGTGCCTCAATCAATGTTTTTACTAACCCCTGGTTGCCTGATGATGATTTTCCTTATATTCATACTCTCAACACTATAGGACCATATCTTCTGTTATGGTCCTGTTACCCACTTCTGTAAAGAGGTTAGCAGACTAACTTGTTTTGTATTTTATTATTTGCTCAGCTCTGTTATAATCAAGCTCTGTTTTGATATAAACAAATTCCATTTTGATACAGACAAGTTTTGTTCTGATACTTTAAAATTCTGCTTTTGATATTATGTTATTATATTATGATACTTGTGAGTTTTACCCTGAAGAAGATATATTCTACTTTGATATGATTTATTATGATCTGAGATGCATATAGGTCGAAATGTGATCTGATTTGTATATATGAACATCAAATGACCGTTATAGACAACTATCATATGTATCATGATTAGTTATTTCCCACTAAGCTATATGCTTATCACGGTGGATTTGCCCCATGTAGGTTCATAAGAAGGGTATAAAGATTGGGACAAAGACAACCACAGTGGTTAATGAAGATTGTGTTTTGTTTGGGTTGATCAGTTTGTTTTGGGTTATTTAAATTATAAATAATGTAATATGAGACTTGATGTAGTTTGTTTAAAAGTTTGCAAACATTATATTACAGAGTGGATTTGAACTTAAGTTATGTATTTTGTAAAACATCTATGATATGTACTATTTTGTTAATGTTTTTTAATGTGATAACTTGAACTCAAAATATTTTTGGAATCGAAGCATGTGTTGGATAAACTCAGTGTTCTAGTTAAATTCTGTTTTAAATCAAATATAAATGAAATGCTTGGTATGCTTCAGTCCTGTCTGAGGTGACATCTACATATCCTTCCAAGAGGTATGTGGATGTTATAATAGATGTCTCTTAAAAATAAATGGGCAAAGTCCTTTAGTTAAAGGATCATTAAGTATATCCTTAGTCCTCAAATGCTCCACCTCAGTGTCACCTTTTTATATCAATTCCTTTATAATCAAACACTTGACCTTCAAATACTTAGACCATTTGATGTTCTTATTATTTTTATTGAACAACACAGTAGAAAAACTATCAAAATATAACTGAGTGAATCTAGCCATTGAATCAACCACAGACAACTCAGAAATGAAGTTCCTAAGCCAAACTACCTGTGTAGCATCTCCATAATATGCCACAGACTCTGCATGCATAGTCAAGGAAGTCATCAGTGTCTGGTTGACACTCTTCCATGATACTACACCAGCTACTAACATAAAGATATATCCTAATGTGGATTTTCTGTCTTCTAGGCACAAAGCAAAATCTAATATGTATAGCTTATGAGATTTAGATTATTGACCCTTCTAAATGTCAACATATAATCCTTAGTTCCCTTTAAATATCTTAACACTCGTTCAACTGCATTTTAGTGGTCTATTCCTGGGTTATCTAGACATCTACCCAACAATCCAATAGTAAATGCAATATATGGTCTAGAGCACACATGAGCATACATCAGGCTACCAACGGCACTACAATAAGGCACATTCTTTATAGTCTCTCTCGTTATATCATTCTTTGGAGTACTTAAGAAAATCTCTCATCATACAATCTATGCTCTCTATGAGAGGCCTAACGAGTGTTGAGACATATCCCAGTGAATCTAAATACCTAGGATAAAATATGCAAATAACTAGGATAAAAGATGTTTCTCTAATGTCCTTCATGTCAAAGTGCTTAGCCAAAAGTGGCTTAACCTCATACAGCATGGTCAAGTCATTTGATGCAAGCAAGATATCATCCATATATAAAAGTAGAAAGAGGTAATAACCTGATCAAACTTAAGGTACCACTGTCTAGAAGTTTGTTTCACGCCATATAATGATTTTCTCATTTTGCAAACCTTGTCAGACTTTTCTTAATCCTGAAATCCTTCAGGTTATTCTATATAGACCTCTTCACAAAAGTCTCTAATTAAGAAAGCAGTTTTAACATCCTAATGTAGCTCCATATTATAATGAGCTACTATTGTCATAATCACTATAAATGCATCCTTAATGGATACAGGAGAGAATTTACCATTAAAGTCAACCCCTTCTCTCTCAGTGACCAACTGAGCTTTAAACCACTCAACTTTACCCTAAGAGCCCATTTTGGTCTTGAAAGGTCATTTACAACTGATAGGTTTGCAATTCTAAGGTAGATCAACAAGTTCTCATACCTTATTATGCTTCAAGGTTTGCATCTCATCTTTTATTGTAACTCACCACAAATCTATATATGACCTAGAAATAGATTTTGAAAAAAATAAATGAATTGACAACATGCCCAATATTATAGTCTTATTCACCAAAATATACTATGTAATAAGATGAAATAACATGTCTTCTCACTCTAGTCGATCTTCTTAATTGAACTAGTTCTTATACCTCAAAAACCTCAGTTTGTACAGGTATAGGTTCTTATTCTGGTACTGGCATGGTATCAAGACCTTGATCCACTAGCTCTAACTGTATGAGTGATGGATACAAAACAACTATAGTATCCATGTTGTTGTCATCTGAAGGGTGGAATCTCATCATAGACATCATATTCCAGAAACTTAGTTGTTTGTGACTCTACAATTCTATACGCTCCTTTTCTACTGTAAAATTTGTATTCGTTAGAGTGGTCAAGATATCCAAAAAAAATAGCAATGAGTGGAATGAGAATGAAACTTATTTTTATAAGGATTATACAAAGGTATCTTAGTAGGGCAGCCCCGAACACGAATGTGGGCAAGGTTAGGCTTCCACCCTTTTTAGAGTTTAAATGGCATCTTCGATACTAATTTGCTTAAAACTTTGTTAAGTATATACAAGGCAGTCTTTATGGCTTCACCCTAAAGTAATCAGGTAAATTAGTCTTGCTCTAAATTGACCTCATTATGTCCTCTAAGAATCGATTATGCCTTTTGATCACACAATTCTGCTTAGGACTGCCTGACATAGTGAACTGAGTCACTATTCCACATAGTTGGCAAACAAACCCTTTTTTGTCCTAAAACTCCATGTTTGCCATAATATTCTCCTCCATGGTTAGATTTGACAATCTTAATAGACCTTACCAATTCGTTCCCAACTTCAGCCTTAAATATCTTAAATTTCTCAAGAACTTTAGACTTTCTTTAAGTAAGATCACATAACCATAACAAGAATAGTCATCAATGAATGTCAGAAAATATCTCGAATTGAAAAGGTGACATTATAACGTCCACTTATATCTATATATATGAGGTCTAATCAACTAAAAGCATGAGTTGCCCTTTTTCTTCATTTTGGTCAACTTACCCCTGCAACAGTCAACACATGTTTCCAGCTCATCAAAATCTAATGTTGGGAGAATGTTTTTCTTAGTTAATATCTCAACTCTATCTGTACAAATGTGGCCCAACCTTTTATTGCACAACATGTATGAATTATCCTTTATCAGGGGTCTCTTTCTGGTAAACTATTCAGTAATATATGAAGAAGCATACCTATCATGAGGGGCAAAACACACTCTATACAATCTATATGACAAGAAAGCAATACCAATATGTTTTACATTGAAAGATAACTATACAACAGAAGCATCAATGACAAAGCTATAGCCTTCATTGTCCAAAACTAATATAGAGTTCAAATTCCACCTAAAAGATGGTATATAAATTGTGTTAAGTAAAACAAGAAACAAACCCTGTATCAAGGTTCAAACATATATCCCCTACAGAATTTACATTCACTTTTTCATTATTGCCAACCATCAATTTTTCCTCCTCTTTATTTGGCTTTCTCATGCGTATGAACGCCTACATTGTGAAGGCAATATGTAACATCCCATTATTCATTAAAATAGTATACATAAGAGATTACTGAGAAGTTAGAAAGTGTCTTTCATGCTTATGCATAATATAGCATACACACATATGTGAATATTAATTATTGCACACATTAAAATGGTTGTACATGCATTCATTAACATTTTTGGGTATAATTGATTTATAAATGAGATTATATTGAGAATTGTGGATTTTTTTTGTTGAAAATTGATTTGGTGATAATAATTATTGATTTTGAACTTTTGGTAGAATTTGGAATATTTTCTGAAATTATGAGTATTTTTGGACTAGGAAAAATATCAAGTGGCAAGGCAATTGATTTATGGTAGTAGAAATAAGTGTCAAATGGCAGTTGAAATAATTGGCAAATGGTATTAGAATTTGTCGAGGATATGATATTGAAAATTGGGTAACAATTGGAGTAGAAATTGGAGACAAATAGAGTAGTTATTAAAGGGAACCATAAGGTGGTGACATGTGGCAAGTGACAAGTGTCACTTGCCATGCCACACACTCACCCACGATTCTTTTAACATTGAAAGACCATTTTAATTGTTTTGTTTCTTGCTTTCATCTTCTTTAAGCTTCTTCACTTGCATGAACTTACCCACCTCCATCAACATTAAACCTTGTCCTCATTTTGTTCACTTGCTACTCTCCTTTTGATTGTCTTCTTCATTTGTCAAAAACAAAAACTTAATCAACCCACTTCCATGTTAGTGATCGTGTGAGCCATGGAAAGCTAGGGTTCATTTGATTTTGAAGAGTTTGGAGTTTTACTAAGTAAGTATCGCATGGTTCTTCATGATTTGTTGAATGAAACATGTATAATGATAGTTAGAGGTTAAATGTTCATAAAATGGTGTTTTATATATGTTGGAACGTGGGTAAAGAAATGAACACATTGGTATCTTATTTTTGTGTTTATGATGAATAATATTTCATAAATTGATGTAGAGATGAGTTTGAAATAAAAAGATCATTGAAAATGGTGTAGAAAAAAGGTGCAAAAAAAATGATAGGTAAATGGATTTTTGTAACATCCCATTCCCATACTAAGGGTTAGACCCCTAAGATACGGCATATGTGAGATATCAATGAGAGATTAGAAATTTGCATTTTCATTCTCATGCTTACTTTAGCATACACGCAAGTGAATTTGAATTATTTTGCACACATTTAAATGACTGTACATGCACTCATTGACATTTTCTGGGTATAATTGATTATTAACGTGCTTTTATTGAGAATTGTGAATTATTTATACTGAAAACCAAATTGGAGAAGTATAAATAGTTGGATTATAATTTTGGTGAATTTTAGGAGAAATTTTCAAAAATGATGGGT
Organism: Erythroxylum mucronatum; assembly: GCA_027563825.1. NCBI lineage: Eukaryota > Viridiplantae > Streptophyta > Magnoliopsida > Malpighiales > Erythroxylaceae > Erythroxylum > Erythroxylum mucronatum. The sequence continues at coordinate 4,642 of JAOSBP010009610.1, read as the reverse complement.
ATTACTGGACTAGAAAAAATGCCAAGTGGCAAGTAAATTGATGAATGGAAATAGAAATAAGAGTTAAATGATATTGAAGAAATTTCATAGATGACTTTAGAATTTGTAAGAAAATGACTTTGAAAATTTAGAGACAATTGTAGCAAAAATTGGAGATGATTGAACTAGTTAAAGGAGAAACTAGTTAAAGCCTTAGAAATTAGACAAGTGTCCAAGTTTTAAACCCACGTTCCTTTTTAACTTGAAACACCAAACTAATTGTTTTGACTTTGTCTTATTCTTCTTCTTCGTGACTTTCTTCATCTGCTGGAAACTTCATTACTTCCAGAAATTGTCTTACCTTACCCCACAAATCTTGCTTTCATTTCTCTCTTCCTATTTATTTTTGTTACCTCCTTTATTGTCACTAAAATACCTAACCCAAACCACCTTCAAGATGATGTACATGGATGCAAGAAGAGTTAGGGCTTCTTCAGATTTTGGAATTTTAACAAGTATTTTGTTAATCCTTATGAGTGGTAGAAATATGAATCAAATTTGGTGATTTATTTGTCATTACATGATCATGAGAAAATGGTTATTTTTCATAAACATCGTGGGTTTAAGATGAAAATATGGATTTGTGGTTTTTACATATTTAATGATTAATATGTCATAAGAGTGTTTTAAAATGACTTTTGAGTTGAAAGATCAATAAAAATAGGAATGAAATGAGTGCAGAAATTTTTGGAGAAGAGATGATATATAAACGTGTATGCTCTATTTTCTTCACTATGTACACTTGAGCATTTTGAGTGTTTTTAAGAATGACTAAAAATGAAGTTAGACTTAAAGAATAGGTGTAAAGGAATGTCTATATATTAGAATGAATGATTTAAAATGAAAGTTTGAGGTAGAAAAGAAGAGAATGCAGAAATTGAATGTGCAGAAAAATGGGGAAAAATGAAAGCGAAATAGTGCAGTAAAATAGGGATACGCATGAATGAATTTTCTGTTTTGAAGTATGTGTTTTAATCTAGAATTTGGAGTTGTTTGTGAATGATTTTATTTGAATGGAAGTCGAATGTGAGAGTAGAATCAAATGGGAAAGGTTAGATAGAGAAAAAAGAAAAGAAGAAGATAAGCAAAATGCAAAAAAAAAATGATGAGCATGCGTGAGAATTTCTAGTTTTTGATATTGGTGTTAAATCTAGATTTTTGATTGATTTGTGAATGTTTGGAGCTCAATGGGAGTCCAAATGGTGAAATGGAAATGCAGATGTAAGTTAGAAATTGTTGGTTTAAGAAAATGAAAAGAAGAAGAGAAGAAGAATATGCATTCAGAGGAAGGAAGAAGAAAGAAAAGCACAATCGTGACTTTTCTAGTGGGTTCAAAAGTTACTGAGCATAATTGTGACATTTGAATCCCACAGGAAACTCACGATTGTGACTTCTATGGCTACGGAAGGGAGATTGTTTTCGAACATCCTTCAGTATTTTGGCTATAACTTCTTCTCTTGACCTCCAAATGACATAGGACTTGAACCATTGGACTCGAAACACTTGGCTCTACCTCTCCACCAAAAATCTGAGCCATCTGAAATCATATGGGAGAGATTGAGCAAAAAATTTGGGACTAGTTAGAGTAGGTGTGCATGGTCGTGCGTTAAGGTTGCACAGCCATGACTTGTTGGTGTACACGAGCGTGCGTGAAGGTTGCACGCCCATGTCATGGTTATGTTGGAATGCATGACCGTGCACTATTTTTTTAAAGATTAAAAGTGCACGATTGTGCACCGGAGAGCTTTTTGCTCACTAAACATCCTTGCTTCTTTTGCCTATAACTTCTTTTATAGTTGTTCAAATAAAATGATTTTTTATTTGGAGTAAACTAGAGACATAGGGCTACAAATTTTCTAAAGAAATCAAATTTTAATTCTGTCTTTAGAATTCTAGATTGTGAATTAAAGTTGAGTACAGGATTCTGTTTCAGTCCAAGAACAACCCGAAAATGTTTGTGGTATAACTTTCAGATTACTGAACCAAATTGAATGATATTATTGTCATTAGAAACTTAAAATATAGAACAATTTTCTAGAAGAGAGTATTATCAAATTACTTCATTTTCATTGTCTAATTGCTCATGGAAAATAGACTCGAAGGTTTGGAATTTTGGAGAATTTATAAGAAAGAATGAGAGTTTGGATATTGTATGATTATATAATGTTAGAATAACATTAGTGAATGAATTGTTGGTTTTAAAGCATCAACGACTTGTGTATAATGGAAATAAAGATATTCATATGATTGTAGTTGTGATTCAAAGGAGAGGAGTAATGGGTATCAAGCTAAGGTGAATGAGAAATTGTAATTATGAGAGAAAATAATGTTAGAAAATAAATGATAAGTGATTAATTATGAAATGAAAATGAAAATAAGATGTGAAATTGGATAATATACCTGAGATTGTTATTGAGCATGCATTATACATTACACATATACATATATGTAAAACTGAATGTTATGTGATTGTGCAATTATTAATATGTGTGCAACATGGTATTGCATAATTGTGACGAGCAGGTTAAATGTTCGCATTCATAAGTTTCAAGATCATGGAAGCTAATGCTAATCTGGAGCGTATTGTGAGTCGACTTAGATGGTCTCATTTCATTGTTTGTTCTGATTTCAATTTTTGCATTGAATGACTATGGTTATGATTATTATGCAATGTGAATATAATTTATATGAATGTGATTTGCTTATGTTGATGTCGGACAATGAAGGTCCTAGACTTTATGCATAAATGTGTTATTGAAGTGCTATTTGTATGTGAATGAAAAAAATAAGTGTATTCTCAACTTAAATGTTGAATGTCAGACTTAGGTCCGATGAAATGTGTAAATTGAAAAAAAGTGACTGATTGAGCATATGTGATTGATGCATTCCATTACATGAATGCATGAAAGATAAAGGCAGTTATGACCAGAGTCGCCAATGGAAAAGAGCTTAAAGCTCAGAATATGAAAAAGAGCCTCGGGCTCAATGTGAATGTGAAGTAAATCACTTGTTAATATAATATGAAAAAGAGCCTTGGGCTCAGTGTGAATGTGAAGTAAATCACTTGTTAATATAGAAATCACGTATAATATATAGAATACATAAGAAGGGGTTGAATTGTATAAAATCTTCAAAGATATTAATCTTTAAAAATTTATTGAATTTCTTTGCAAATTCAGACGATCACAAAAACAATTCTCTTTAGTTGATGAGTAATGCAATCGTAAAAATTATTATCTATTCTTCTAACAACAAGAAAATTAAAAGATAAGGGTTAGATAATAAATGCCGCGATTTTATACTGGTTCACCCTTAACCTTAGGCTACATCCAATCCTCAAAGTTTGTTTGAGATTTCACTATACTCTTCAATGTTACAAGTATTCTTTCTATGCTTGCAGAGCCTCTTTAGGTCTCTCTAACAAAGTATTCTTTATTTGCTTTATTAGCCTCTCCAGGATCTAGCCTTTCTTTCTCTTGGAAAGATATTGTTTGAGCTTTACGTTACAGATATATTCACTCTCTTTCTTTTACACTTGAATATAGAGTTTCTCTAAGTATTGTACAATCAGATTTTCTCTCTTTTGTATTGTATCTCGTTGAAAAAAAGAAATGTTATCTCTTTTGTTTATGACTATACCTAGTATTTATAACCTAAGTCTTTAACTATCTTATTGAGAAAACTACTTCTTGAATCTTCTAGAAACCGTTATTAGTTAAGTCCTGTAACTAACTCCAACTAACTAACTACTGATGTTCTAGAATCTTTTTCATTTGCATCATCTGGTACTATGTTTCTTCTAGTGTTGCGCTTCGTCTAGTGTCGCGATTATATCTTCTTATGTTGACCTCTTGTATCTTTTTATGTTGACCGTCTGTAGGTGTAAAGCATCTTTTAGATTTGACTATGCATCGTCTTAATTTGGCAATTTGTGTCACTTTCTGCGCACTTAACAAACTCATCAACACAATTCACACATTTTTAAGATTATTATTTGATTGTCATTAAGATTAATAGAAGTGAAGTCTTCTTGATTTAACAGCATATACCTGGTATCCACTAAGGGATATGGGACATTATCTGATACAGCTCATAAGCACTTCATATGCATATGAAAGTATGATTTAAATATTTAATTGATTTCTGAATATAATATGGGTTGAATGTGAAATGTGAAATGAATGATCAAGTGATATATGCATAAGTGAATGTGTAATGTATGTGACTTGATCTGATGAATTGATGAATTGTACGTGCTATGTGATTGAGTGAACCATCGAGGATGGTCGCTCCGCGGGTAACAGTTTATAACAAAACAATAAGCAAAACTTTTGAAATCTTTTTCTTTTCTGCTCTTAGAAGACATTTCTTTAAAATCCGTAAAGCACATTTTCGAAGAAGTTCTTGCTGTAGTTGAAATCACATTTTACAAATCGTATAATACTTGGGCTTTTAGCCACAAATCCTTAGCTTACAAAACGTGAATGCATCAATTTGGCAATTCATAGATGCAATGGCAATTCACATAAGCAATGCACACACAAATGGCTAGAGAGTTCCGTAAACACGCCAAATAAACCGAAGTTTATTGGAAACACAACGA
>JAOSBP010009591.1:0-11106 GCA_027563825.1 Erythroxylum mucronatum | reverse complement strand
ACATTATCAAAGGGAGATAGATCAGAAACATTAAAAGTAGCACTAACACCATACTCACCTGGCAAATCCACCCTATAAGCGTTATCATTGATGCGTTCAAGCTCTTGAAAAGGACCATCGCCTCTAGAATCGAGGCGATGGTCCTCCTAAAGTGCACAAAACACAAAAAGATGTGCAAAACACAGAAGATGCACAAAATACAGAAGATGCGCAAAATAGAGAAGATGCGCAAAACACAGAAGAAGGGCAAAACACGAAAGAAGTGCAAAACAGGGAGGATGCGCAAAACATGGAAGATGCTCAAAACACAGAAGAAGCCGAAAACACATAAGATGAGGACAACACAGAAGATGCGAAAAACACAGAAGATGAGGAAAACACAGAAGATGCGCTAAAGACCGAAGATGCGCAAAACACAAAAGATGAGCAAAACACATAAGAAGCGCAAAACACAGAATAAGCGCAAAATACAAAAGAAGCACAAAACACAGAAGATTCTCAAAACACGAAAGTTGCGCAAAACACTGAAGATGTGCAAAACACTGAAGAAGCGCAAAACACAGAAGATGCACAAAACACAGAAGAAGGGCAAAATACAGAAGAAGCGCAAAACACTGAAGATGCGCAAAACACGAAAGATGAGCAAAACACAGAAGAAGCGCAAAACATAGAAAAAGCGCAAAACACAGAAGAAGCACAAAACACAGAAGATGCTCAAAACATGAAAGATGCGAAAAACATTGAAGAAGCGCAAAACACAGAAGACGCGCAAAACACAAAACACAGAAGACGGGCAAAACACAGAAGATGCGCAAAACACTGAAGATGCGCATAACACTGAAGAAGTGCAAAACACAGAAGAAGCAAAGAAACAAAGAAGAAGCGCAAAACACATAAGAAATGCAAATCCCAGAAGAAGTGTAAAACACAGAAGATGTGCAAAACACAAAATATGTGCAAAACACGGAGCTTGTCCAAAGCACAGAACATGCGCAAAAAACAGAAGAAGCCAAAAACATAGAAGAAGCGCAAAAAATAGAAGATGCGCAAAACAAGGAAGATGCGCAAAACACGGGAGATGCGCAAAACACAAAAGAAGCGCAAAACTCAAACTAAACGCAAAACACGGAAGATGCGCAAACACGGAAGATGCCAAAACATGGAAGATGCGCAAAACACAGAAGAAGCGAAAAACACAGAAGAAGCACGAAACACAAAAAAATAGAAGATGCGCAAAAGACAGAAGAAGCGCAAAATACTGAAGACGCGCGTAACACTGAAAAAGCGCAAAACACGGAAGAAGCGCAAAACACAGAAGAAGCGCTAAAGACCGAAGATGCGCTAAAGACCGAATATGCGCAAAACACAGAAGAAGAGGAAAAAATAGAAGAAGCGCAAAACACGGAAGATGCGAAAGCACAGACGATGCGCAAAACATAGAAGAAGCGCAAAACACGGAAGATGCGCAAAACACAGAAGAAGCGCAAAATACGGAAGATGCGCAAAACACGAAAGATGCGCAAAACACAGAAGAAGCGCAAAATACAGAAGAAGCGCAAAACAGAGAAGAAGCGCAAAACACAGAAGAAGCGCAAAACATAGAAGAAGCGCAAAACACAAAAGAAGCGCAAAATAGAGAAGAAGCGCAAAACACAGAAGAAACGCAAAATACGGAAGATGCGCAAAACACCGAAGATGCGCAAAACACAGATGAAGCCCAAAACACAAAATAGAGAAGAAGCGCAAAATACAGAAGAAGCGCAAAATAGAGAAGAATTGCAAAACACAGAAGAAGCGTAAAACACGGAAGATGCGCAAAACACCGAAGATGCGCAAAACACGGATGAAGCGCAAAACACAAAATAAGCGCTAAACAGAAAAGATGCACAAAACACAGAAGAAGCGCTAAAGACCGAAGATGCGCCAAACACGAAAGATGCACAAAACACAGAAGAAGCGATAAAGACCGAAGATGCGCAAAACAAGGAAGTTGCGCAAAACACAAAAGATGTGCAAAACACAGAAGAAGTGCAAAACACAGAAGACACGCTAAACAATAAAGAAGTGAAAAACCTGAAAGATGCGCAAAACACTCAAGATGCGCAAAAAACAGAAGAAGCATAAAACACAAAAGGTGCGCAAAAGACAAAAGGTGCGCAAAAGACAGAAGATGCGCAAAACACAGAAGAAGCGAAAAACACAGAAGAAGCGAAAAACATAGAAGAAGCGCAAAACACAAAAGCTGCGCAAAACATAGAAGATGCGCAAAACACCGAGGATGCGCAAAACATAGAAGAAGCGCAAAACACAGAAGAAGCTCAAAACACGGAAGGTGCGCAAAACACGGAAGACGCGCAAAACACAGAAGACGCGTAAAACACAGAAGATGCCCAAAACACCAAAGAAGCGCAAAACACGGAAGAAGCGCAAAACACGAAAGATGCGCAAAACACGGAAGATGCGCAAAACACAGAAGATGCGCAAAACACAGATGAAGCGCAAAACACCAAAGAAGCGCAAAACAAAGAAGATGCGCAAAACACAAAAGATGCGCAAAAGACAGATGATGCGCAAAATACGGAAGATGCGCAAAACACGAAAGAAGCGCAAAACACTAAAGAAGCGCCAACACAGAAGCGTAAAACATAGAAGAAGCGCAAAACAAAGAAGAAGCGCAAAACACATAAGAAGTGCCAAACACAGAAGATGCGCAAAACACAGAAGAAGCGCAAAGCACGGAAGATGCGCAAAACATAGAAGATGCGCAAAACACTGAAGAAGCGCTAAAGGCTGAAGATGCGCTAAAGATCGAAGATGCACAAAACACAGAAGATGTGCAAAACACTGAAGAAGCGAAAAACACAGAAGAAGCGCAAAACACAGAAGCTGCTCAAAACACAGAAGATGTGCAAAACACCGAAGATGCGAAAAACGCTGAAGAAGCGTAAAACACGGAAGATGCGGAAAACACGAAAGATGCGCAAAACACAAAGGATGCGCAAAACACTGAAGAAGCACAAAACACAGAAGAGGCGCAAAACACAGAAGAAGCACAAAACATAGAAGAGGCGCAGAACACATAAGAAGCGCAAAACACGGAAGATGCGCAAAACACGGATGAAGCGCAAAACACAAAAGAAGCGCAAAAAATAAAAGAAGCGCTAAAGACCGAAGATGCGCAAAATACGGAAGACGCACAAAACACAGAAGAAGCACAAAATACAGAAGAAGCGCAAAAAATAGAAGAAACGCAAAACACAGAAGAAGCGCTAAAGACCGAAGATGCGCTAAAGATCGAAGATGCGTAAAACACCGAAGAAGCGCAAAACACAGAAGAAGCGCAAAACATGGACGAAGAGGAAAAAACAGAACAAGGGTAAAACACAGAAGATGCGCAAAACACGGAAGATGCGCAAAACACAGAAGATGCGAAAAACACAGACGATGAGCAAAACACAGACGATGCTCAAAACACAGAAGATGCGCAAAACGCAGAAGAAGCTCAAAACACAGAAGAAGCGCAAAACACCGAAGATGCGTAAAACCCCGAAGATGTGCAAAACCTGAAAGATGCGCAAAACACAGAAGGTGCGCAAAACGCAGATGAAGGGCAAAACACAGAAGATGCGCAAAACACAGAAGCTGCGCAAAATACAGAAGAAGCGCAAAACACGGAAGAAGCACAAAACTCAGAAGATGCGTAAAACATGAAAGATGCGCAAAACAATGAAGAAGCGCAAAACACAGAAGAAGAGCAAAACACAGAAGAAGCCCTAAAGACCGAAGATGCACTAAAGATCGAAGAAGCCAAAACATCGAAGAAGCGCAAAACACAGAGGATGCGCAAAACACAGAGGATGCGCAAAACACAAAAGAAGCTCAAAACACGGAAGGTTCGCAAAACACGGAAGACGCGCAAAACACAGAAGAAGCGCAAAACATAGAAAATGCGCAAAACACCGAAGAAGCGCAAAACACGAAAGAAGCGCAAAACAAGAAAGATGCGCAAAACACGGAAGATGCGCAAAAGACAGAAGAAACGCAAAACACAGAAGATGCGCTAAAGACCAAAGATGCGCTAAAGATCGAATATGCGCAAAACACAGAAGAAGAGGAAAAAACAGAAGAAGTGCAAAACACGAAAGATGTGAAAATACACGGAAGATACGCAAAACATAGAAGAAGCCGAAACACAAAAGATGCGCAAAACTCAGAAGAAGTGCAAAAGACAAAAGAAGCGCAAAACACGGAAGATGCGCAAAACACGAAAGAAGTTCAAAACACTGAAGAAGTATAAACACAAAAGAAGCGCAAAACACACGAAAGATGTGGAAAGCACCGAAGATGCGCAAAACACAGATGAAGCGCAAAACACAAAATAAGCGCTAAACACAGAAGATGCACAAAACACAAAAGAAGCGCTAAAGACCGAAGATGCGCAAAATAAGGAGGATGCGCAAAACACAAAAGATGTGCAAAACACAAAAGACGTGCAAAACATGGAAGACACGCTAAACACTAAAGAAGCGTAAAACCCGAAAGATGCGCAAAACACTGAAGAAGCGCAAAACACTAAAGGCGCGCAAAAAACAGAAGAAGCGTAAACCACAAAAGGTGCGCAAAACACAGAAGGTGCGCAAAACACAGAAGATTCGAAAAACACTGAAGAAGCAAAAAACACAGAAGAAGCGCAAAACACAGAAGCTGCGCAAAACACAGAAGATGCGCAAAACACCGAAGATGCGCAAAATACCGAAGAAGCCTAAAACACGGAAGATGCAGAAAACACGAAAGATGCTCAAAACACAAAGGATGCGCAAAACACCGAAGAAGCGTAAAACATAGAAGAGACGCAAAACACTGAAGAAGTGCAAAACACAGAAGAAGCGCAAAACACATAAGAAGCGCAAAACACGGAAGATGTGCAAAACACGGAAGATGCGCAAAACACAGATGAAGCGCAAAACACAAAAGAAGCTCAAAACATAGAAGATGCGCAAAACACTGACAATGCCCAAAACACAGAAGAAGCGTAAAACACAGAAGAAGCCCAAAAAACAGAAGAATCGCAAAACACAGAAGAAGCGCTAAAGGCCGAAGATGCGCTAAAGATCCAAGATGCGCAAAACAACGAAGAAGTGCAAAACACAGAAGAAGAGGAAAAAACAGAAGAAGCGCAAAACACGAAAGATGCGCAAAACACAGAAGATGCGGAAAACACAGATGATGTGCAAAACACAGAAGATGCGCGAAACACAGAAGAAGCGCAAAACACCGAAGATGCGCAAAACCCCGAAGATGCGTAAAACCCGAAAGATGCACAAAACACAGAAGGTGCGCAAAACACAGATGAAGTGCAAAACACAGAAGATCCGGAAAACACAGAAGATGCGCAAAACACAGAAGATACGCAAAACACAGAAGAAGCGCAAAACACGGAAGAAGCGCAAAACACAGAAAAAGCGCAAAACATAGAAGATGCGCAAAATACAGAAGTTGCGCAAAACACTGAAAAAGCGCAAAGCACAGAAGAAGAGTAAAACAGAGAAGAAACCCTAAAGACCGAAGATGCGCTAAAGATCGAAGATGCGTAAAACATAGAATAAGCACAAAACACAGAAGATGCGCAAAACACAGAAGATGCGCAAAACACAGAAGATGAGCAAAACACCGAAGAAGCGTAAAACACGGAAGATGCGGAAAACACGAAAGATGCGTAAAATACAAAGGATGCGCAAAACACCGAAGAAGCACAAAACACAGAAGAAGCGCAAAAAACTTAAGAAGCGCAAAACACAGAAGAAGCGCTAAAGACCGAAGATGAGCTAAACACAGAAGATGCGCAAAACACGGAAGAAGCCCAAAACAAAGAAGATGCGCAAAACACAGAAGATGCGCAAATCACAGAAGAAACACTAAAGACCGAAGATGCGCAAAACACAGAAGATGCGCAAAACACAAAAAAAGCGCAAAACACAGAAGATGCGCGAAACACAGGAGAAGCGCCAAAGACTGAAGATGCGCAAAACACGAAAGATTCACAAAACACAAAAGAAGCGCAAAACACAGAAGAAGTGCAAAAGACAGAAGAAACGCAAAACACAGAAGAAGCGCAAAAAACGGAAGAAGCGAAAAACACAGAAGATGGGCTAAAGACCGAATATGCGCAAAACACAGAAGAAGAGGAAAAAATAGAAGAAGCGCAAAACACGGAAGATGCGCAAAACACGGAAGATATGCAAAACACGGAAAAAGCGCAAAACATGGAAGATGCGCAAAACACAGAAGAAGCACAAAACACGAAAGATGCGCAAAACACGGAAGATGCGCAAAACATCGAAGAAGCGCAAAACACAGAAGATGCGCAAAACACCGAAGTTGCGAAAAACACAGAAGACGCGTAAAACACAGAAGATGCGAAAAATCAGAAGATGCGAAAAAAACAGAAGATGCGCGAAACACAGAAGATAAGCAAAATACAGAAGAGGCGCAAAACATAGAAGAAGCTCAAAACACGGAAGATGCGCAAAACAAGGGAGATGCGCAAAACACAAATGAAACGCAAAACACAAAAGAAGTGCAAAACAAAGAAGATGCGCAAAACACAGAAGATGCAAAAAACACAGACGATGTGCAAAACACAGACGATGTGCAAAAAACAGAAGAAGCACAAAACACGGAAGAAGCGCAAAACACCGATGATGCGTAAAACCCGAAAGATGCGCGAAACACAGAAGGTGCACAAAACACAGATGAAGTGCAAAACACAGAAGATGCGCAAAATACAGAAGACGCGCAAAACACAGAAGAAGCACAAAACAGGGAAGAAGTACAAAACACAGAAGAAGCGCAAAACATAGAAGATGCGAAAAACACAGAAGATGCGCAAAACAGGAAAGATGCGCAAAACAATGAAGAAGCGCAAAACACCGAAGAAGCTCAAAACACGGAAAACGCGCAAAACACATAAGACGCGCAAAACACAGAAGATGTGCAAAACACCAAAGAAGCACAAAACACGGAAGAAGCGCAAAACATCCAAGAAGCACAAAACACGAAAGATGTGCAAAACACGAAAGATGCGCAAAACACAGAAGATGCGGAAAACATAGATGAAGCGCAAAACACAAAAGAAGCGCAAAACACAGAAGATGCGCGAAACACAGAAGAAGCGCCAAAGACCGAAGATGCGCAAAACACGAAACATTCACAAAAAACAGAAGAAGGGCAAAACACAGAAGAAGTGCAAAACACAGAAGAAACGCAAAACACAGAAGAAGCGCAAAAAACGAAAGAAGCGCAAAACACAGAAGAAGCGCTAAAGACCGAAGATGCGCTAAAGAACTAATATGCGTAAAACACAGAAGAAGAGGAAAAAACAGAAGAAGCGCAAAACGCGAAAGATGCGCAAAACAAGGAAGATGCGCAAAATAAGGAAGATGCGCGAAACACGGAAGAAGCACAAAACATGGAAGATGCACAAAACACAGAAGAAGCACAAAACACGAAAGATGCGCAAAACACGGAAGATGCGCAAAACACAAAAGAAACGCAAAACACAAAAGAAGCGCAAAACACCGAAGTTGCGAAAAACACAGAAGATGCGCAAAACACAGAAGATGCAAAAACACAGAAGATGCGCAAAACACAGAAGATGCGCAGAACACAGAGCAAGCGTAAAACACAGAAGATGCAGAAAACACAGAAGATGTGCAAAACACGGAAGATGCGCAAAACACAAAAGAAGCGCTAAACACGGAAGATGAGGAAAACACGAAAGATGCGCAAAACACAAAGGATGCGCAAAACATCGAAGATGCTCAAAATACAGAAGAGGCGCAAAACACAGAAGAAGCGCAAAACACAGAAGAAGCCCAAAACACGGAAGATGCACAAAACACGGGAGATGCGCAAAACACAAAAGATGCGCAAAATACAGAGGAAGCGTAAAACAGAGAAGAAGCGGAAAACACATAGGAAGCGCCAAACATGGAAGATGCGCAAAACCCAGAAGAAGCGCAAAACACGGAAGATGCGCAAAACACAGAAGATGCGTAAAACACAGATGAAGCGCAAAACACAAAATAAGCGCAAAACACAGAAGATGCGAAAAAAACAGAAGAAGCACAAAACGCGGAAGAAGCACAAAACATCAAAGATGCGCAAAACCCCGAAGATGTGCAAAACCCAAAAGATGCACGAAACACAGATGAGTGCAAAACACAGAAGAAGCGCCAAATAGAGAAGAAGCGCAAAACACATAAGATGCGCCAAACACGGAAGATGCGGCTTGTGTAGGTCAAAGAAAGCGACCAGTTCTTCGAATTGACCTCGGCTGCCGACCATGATTCTGCGTATGGTTCGAGGAACATTGAGAGCCTCAGTCAGTAACATCGGACGACCAGCTCGACCGCTGTGATCCGTCAGACACCCGATTACCGCTATTGATCCGTCCATGTGGACGGCTTTCATAGACTGTTCCATAGTCCCGGATCCACCAATCTCAATCACATGATCAACGCCATAGCCATCATGTGCGAGTCTTCGTGCTTCGGGACCCCATTCAGGATTATCCCGATAGTTGATGATGTGCTTGGCACCGATTGCCTTCAATATCAGTGCTTTTTCCGCTGAACTGGTCATGGCAATAACTTCAGCACCTGCAGCAACTGCAATTTGAGTTGCGAAGATGCTGACACCACCCGTGCCTTGCGTAAGGATCACTTCTCCGGCGCTCAGCTTAGTCGCCCAGCCCATCAAAGCGTTCCACGCGGTGACTCCGGCACATGGTAAGGTGGACGCTTCTTCCATGGTGAGGTAGTCTGGGATCACAACGAGACCTTCCTCGGGTAGAACAGCGTACTCTCTTAGCAGACCATCCACGGCACCTCCAAGCATGTGAGGAAGTTTATCATCCGTGATTCTTCCCTTCACATGGGCTGGGTTGAAATTTGCAACAACCCTTTGTCCACGCCTGAATCGCGTCACTTTGTCTCCGATCGCGACTACCTCGCCTGCTCCGTCCGAGCATGGTACCACGCCATCGCGTATAGGTAACCCAGTTCTGGCATAAGTCCCTGTTGCAAGAGCTATATCGCGAAAGTTGAGGCTGACGGCATGAAGTCGAATCAAGACTTCGTGATCTTGAGGTTGAGCAACCACGGCTGTTTCAAGATGCAAAGACGAAATATGCTTGGAATTCCCAATCGAAGGGTTGCGAATGATGAACTGTTTGTGAATTCGTGGTGTCATATCTTGTTCTCAAAAGATTGATGGTCAGAAGCAAAAGGGTAAAAGCTCTTCGACCATACAAGCAACAGCATCAAACGATGATGTACGACCCTTTTGTATCGATCAAGCTTTTGCGCGACGTCACCGTTGTGAATAGAGTTGATAAACTCGCAAAAACCGTATTTCAAATCAATTCCGAAAATTCGGAAGTCCGTATTTCCTTGTTTCGTTTGGGATCTTCAGCCAAGGGAATGCATAACATCTTGGCACCAGGCTTCTCATGGATGATTTTGAAAAAATTAGAAAGCTTTTTTAGTGATGGTAGTACATGTGGATGTAGGTGTTAAAGACGCCAGAATTTTCAATCAGATGCGGAGGAGTCGTGGTATCGTGAACATGAGGTGGTACTTCAATTTAACGCTGTTGAGTTGCTTATTATGTATACACTCATGATTGTTTCGAATACTTAGAAACCTGTAGAATCCTTTGGTGATTTAGTTCGCAGTTGAGAAGCTCCGTTTAGCTAGAGTGATCATACTATTCCTGCCACATCTGTCTCCTCTCCCTAATGTGCCTGGAACGGTTTTCATTTCCCAACTTCAGAGTAAATTCTAGTCTCGTGAACCGTATGAGTAAATGCGACCGGTCTAAAGGGAGTTGAAGAAAGCCGGCCTCGAAAGACTTTGGCTCTTACATGCTTGAGTAAACATCCTGCTCTATCAAACCCCAGTAACGTAGCGTTGTTAGGGAGGTCTCCACAACGATTACCCGCTATTACTTCTGTGGATACTTTGGTCCGTTCTGCAGCTGCCAGCGTGAAGCCCAGCGTGAAGCCCAGCGTAATCAACAGTGCAGAGAGAGATTTTGGAGATTTCTATCTCATTCTATCTTGCATCAGGCGACTGCTGATATTCCTTATTTGTTAAATTTGGTTTGGCTCTTCAAGAAGTCCGAAAATTGATGCATTTCAAGTCAACCAGAGAGAGGGTACGACTCACACAAAGTACTTGTGCAGTTTACGAAGAATGAAGAGCTTCGGCGAATAGCGTTGATAATATCAACCTTTCACTATCGAATCTCGCAACTTGACCAATGAGTGCGATTCAATTACATAATACACTGCAAATTCTTCGCTTGCATCGCACGGATGCTAGACAGGCTGACCACTTTTGAGCGAAAAGCATCAAGGCTCCGAGACTGCATCCACTGGTAGCACTCCAAGCCATCGACAGGTTGATTCATGGTGCCGATATAAGCTAACGACGAAATTCAGATTCCTTCTCAGCGTTCAAATCTTTGACTGGCCATTTCAGCCTGTCGAGCAGAGTAATCACAGTGTACTTCAGTGCTTTTGATATTGTGGCAGCATGGAAAGCTCGCCACTGGGACATCTTCCTGACGAGATCAGAGAGATGATATTGCGATTCGCTTTATACGAAATCGGATCAGTACTATTGCACATTCCTTGTGTTTGTTGTGACAGGCTTGATGTCAACCATGATAGCTATCAAGGGCCAGAGCATAGAAGAGGGGAATACTGGTTTAAACAAAGGAAGCTGTTAAAGAGACAATGCAGTTCGCAGACCGCTGCAGCACTTCTTAGTGTGTGCCACTCCATACGCTTCGAAACCCGCGGTCTACATTTCGCGATCAACGACTTTATTCTTCACATTGGCGATCTTTCCAGGGGTCACTTGAATTCAGTGGTTGCATGGCTGAGATTCTCCAGACATCCAAACTTACTGCAAACTGCACGTACAATTACGATGATACTGGATGTACCCGAGTTCAGTTCTACCAAAATGCCAGATTGGGAGCATGTACAAGAAGTGGCTGAGGCTATCCATCCGAATCCGAACCGCTCGATCAAGTGGT
>JAOSBP010009552.1:0-11112 GCA_027563825.1 Erythroxylum mucronatum | reverse complement strand
ATATCTACTTCATCCTTTTTCAACTGTTTTCCATTGCAGGGCTATGGGGTGGTGGAAGAATGGGAAAGAAGAGGAAGAGAGATTGTTGGCAGTTTGTGCGAAAAGTACAAGATTCTTACCAATCAATAAAAGTTAAATGTCGGGGGCCTGAGATGTTGAAATCATCCCTATTAGAAGCCATTACCTCCACAAGTTACTTTCAGCCTTTGTGCTTGATGCCTCGAGAAGCCACTTGAATGCACAAAGAAAACTAGTCAGTGGTCAGCTCTGAACAACTATATTCTCTGGCCATAAGAAAAGCTTTCACCATTGAGTAGGACATTAGCACAAGCAAAGGCAAGAGAAACTTTACTATGAGCCAACTTTATGTAATTGACAAAGTATCAAGACCATAAATAGAAAACATGCATTTTTCGCTCAAAAGTAGTGTTTCTTGTGTAAGCACTTGAGTATTCAGAAGCAGAAAAACTTCATGATTGAATTATGTAAGCATAAATAGAAGAAAATATCAACTACTAACTAAAACTCAGAAATTTAGAATTTTTGACGGCTGGAATTTTGAGTTTCAGATCTAGGAATTCAATTTCAATTTTGAAATTTAAGTAAAAGTTCTTGAAACTAAAGATTTGGATTGCTAGAAACTTGTGCTGGAAATTGCTTGAATTTTAGTGAAGGAAACAAGCAATAGGTAGTTATAAAAATCTTTTCTTGAATAGGAAACTATAAACTAATCTTAACATCTAAGAATCATTCTTACAAAAAAAGTACTAATAAAAATAAAAATAAAAGATAATATAATGATAACAATAATAATATCATTACATATAATTAAATAATTATTAATAACTAAAATAATAAAATAAATAATACCATACAAATAGAACAAGGTAAAGACTAAAAATATAAGATAAAATAAAAATAGAAATTAATAATAATAATAATAATAATAATTAAATACAAACAGATGTAAGTATAAAAATAAGTAATAAAATAATTACTACAATAAATATAGAACAAAATAAAGAATAAAATAAAGATAAAATAAGTAAATAAATAAACAAATAAGAAAGAAGATAAATCAATTAATCAATCAATCAAACAAGTCAATGTGAGAGAATAATTAGATTAGATAAAGAACGGTTAAGCTAAATAAATATGAGAGAAGTACTACATAATGAGAGTTTAGGTTAAATAATTATGAAAAAGAGAAACACCTTTCTGTATTAGATCTTTTGCCTATATCTTAATATGCTAAAGTTTTCTACGGAAGGTCAAGTATTCAATAAGTTCTAGCGTCACCGTATCATTTTTAATTACTTTCCTCTAGCTTTTCTCAGGTCTTCCTCGTTTTCTTACTATTATTTATATATAACACATGCAACTTAATTGTCACACCTGTAACACGCTAACAGCGGGATGGAATTCCGTGTTGATCTATCCCATTAGTCCTTACTATTATATACTTAATAATTACCCCATATTAAGTGAAAGAGCACGCAGGAATCAGCTATTTTTTGAAAGGAACAAATTGAAAGATTTTCCGGCTAAGATTCTGAATGACAACTCCTGTTCCGGCACCTCCTGTTGGCCATTTGTTGGCCATGCGGCCAAAAAAGTTCGGACTCGGAAGCGGGAGGAAGATCCTCCCCCTCCTGCCCCGAACATATCACCCACTCCACCGAGCTACAGCTCGGTTGTTTCCGGCCACACTGCTGATGCCATTGGCGCACAAGTGCTGGACTGGGTTGAGGACGATCCCATTGACACCTCTGAGGGCGATATCACTGTTGTGCAAGGTTCTTATGGACTGGGCATTGCATTATCCAACCCTTTCCGACGGCAATTAGACCAGGCTTGGGACACAGCAATCATCATCAAACTTCTTGGGAGGAGGCTTAGCTTTCCCTTGCTGAAACATAAACTCCTTACTCTCTGGAAACCAGCTGGAGCTCTGAAAATTGTTGATCTTGATAATGATTTTTATCTTGTTAATTTCAGGGAGGAAGCGGATTACATCAAGACTTTAACTCAGGGGCCCTGGATCATCTCGGGATTCACCTTGTCTGTGCAACCATGGTACCCGGAGTTTCGTCCCTCTACCGGCAAAATCACCCATGTGGTGGCATGGGTTCGGTTTCCTGGCTTATCTGTTGCTCGCTACCACCCGTCGATCCTCACGGTGTTAGGCAATCTGGTCGGCCGGACGGTGAAGATTGACAGTCACACCCAATAGACGTATCGTGGTAGATTCGCGAGAGTCGCCGTGGATATCGATCTAAGTTCCCCTCTCCGATCTATGGTGGAACTGGACGGTGAACCCATCAAAGTGGCTTACGAGGGTCTCCCCTCAATTTGTCTCGGTTGTGGCATGGTCGGGCATGACACTACTAGATGCCCCACCCGACCGCCTGAGCCCTCCCCTGTAGCTCCCCCCAGTGACGATCCGCCATCATCCTCACCTCCTCTAAATCGTGACGAAGCTGGCGCATCTTCGGCCTCACCCCCGGCCCCTGTGGCGTTTGGAGACTGGATGCAAGTTCAGAGACGCCCCCGGAAATTGCCCCCTCCCTCCGCGGGGCCCCGACCAGCTCGTTCATCTCGCATCGCCGACCCTGTTCTCCAAGGGTCGCAATTCGCTGCCTTGTCCGACGTTGCTCCGTCGGCTTCGCCTTCCTCTCCAACGGACACTACGCCCCCGGTGAGCTGTTCCAGTGATCCGACCTCTGCTCAGAACGGTCACCTGCAAGAAAACCATCACACGCAACTTGGCCAAGCGCCCTCTCATCCTATCGAGGTTAACGCACGCAGCTCAGTGGCGCGTCCAGCCCAACGCCGACCCGCGAGCCATCAACCTCCTGCCAGGCCCAAAACCCCTAGCCCATCTCCCAGGGCCACGCTCCCTTCCAGCATTGGGCCTCTTGAGGCCACTGGATCTCCCTCTTTATCCCAACTCATGCACCCCCCCAGCCCCTCCCGCCCGTAACACCTAGTCCGATCCCAGCCCACATCGCTATATCCATTCCGACCCATGCCGACGTTGTCCACCCGGATCCCTCCTTTACCCTCCCGGTTTCGAAGGACATGGTCTCCCAAGCAATGGAGGAGGACCCGGCCGACGTTGGGGGGCTGCCCGTTGCATCCAGCGGGGACTCCACATTCCACTCCCCTCGCCCGCCCGACTCGGATTACACGTTGTCACCGCCTCCACGCCACCAGCCCATGTCTGATACCCAAATGCTCGAGTCCACTCCGGACCACTCCCTGCCCCCGACTCGAGAGTTGACTGCTTCGTCAGTCGACCCTCCAGTCGTTTAATTCTTCTCTATCGGGTTTTATGTCGATCCTTATATGGAATTGTCAAGGGGCTGGTGGGCGGACCTTCCAGCCTATCCTTAAAAATTATCTGCGCACCCACAAACCAGGGTTGCTCGTCATTATCGAACCTCGCATCAGTGGGGCCCGTGCTTTGAAGGTCATTCGTCACTTAGGTTTTGCTCACTCCTATCGGGTGGAGGCGGAAGGGTACTCGGGTAGAATCTGGCTTCTCTGGCGACCTTATCTTTCGGTCAGGATCCTCCTCGCGCACCGCCAATTTATTCACGCTAGTATCGACTGGGGCACTCTTTCTTTTGCCTTCACCGCAGTTTATGCCAGCCCGACCTATTCCCTGCAGCATTATCTTTGGAGGTTGCTACAGCAGCTTGCTCCCATCACATCCCAACCCTGGCTGATTGGCGACGATTTCAATGCCAAGTTAGAAGCCGCGGATAAGTACGGTGGCTCTCGGCTGATTCCCTCGGTTAATCGCCACTTTCGGGCTTGTGTGCACACTTGTAATTTCTTGGATTTGGGCTTCTCCGGACCTCGATTTACCTGGCGTCGGGGCAACATTCTCGCCCATCTGGATCGGGCCTTCTGCAATAGTAATTGGCTTGCGACGGTCCACTCTACTACGGTCACTCATCTTCCTTTTCTGAAGTCGGATCATCGCCCTCTCCTTATCACGTTTACCACTGCCAGGGACACCTTCCGCCTACGGTCCTTCCGCCTCGAACCTTACAGGTTCCCTGCGGTCTCTTTCTGCTAAACTTCATCATTGGAATCATTCCATCTTTGGCAACATTTTTCATCGGAAGCAGCGTCTGCAGGCAAGACTCGACGGCATACAGAAACACCTCGATGCTCCTACGTTGGCCTCTCTGTGGGACCTTGAAGAGTACCTCCGGACAGAATTGGAACAGGTCCTGTTGCAAGAGGAGCTGTACTGGCATCAGCAATCCCGGGGCCAATGGCTAGGTCAGGGTGATCGGAATACCAAGTACTATCATGCTCTCACCCGACAAAAGCAACGTCGCACCCAAATTCAGTCGTTGACTGACTCTACCGGCAATCTCATCTCTGGTTCTACGAACCTTCGCCAGTTGGCCCACACTTTTTTGGCGGATATGTACACCGCTTCCCCCCGGTCTCGCACTCACCTGCCTGGGCACTTTCCTCCCCTCCCTCCGCAGGCTCAAACGGATTTGGCTCGGCCTCTTGACCCTGAGGAAGTTCGGATCGCGGTGCACAGTATGAACCCCCACAAGGCCCCAGGGTTTGATGGCTTCTCTGCTCTTTTTTATCAATCCCAATGGGAGACCCTGGCCCCCTCTGTCATCAGTTTCTTGCAGCACCATTTTCAGCTTGCCACCTGGGACCCCGAGCTCAACCGAACCATCATGGTTCTTATCCCTAAGATTCCGTCCCCGACGTCCATTACGCACTTTCGGCCTATCGCGCTCTACTTTGTTCTGTATAAGACTCTCTCTAAGATCATTGTGAATAGGCTTAAACCCTATCTCAACAACCTGGTAGCCCAAAACCAAAGTAGCTTCGTGCCTGGCCGTCAGATCACTAATAACATCATCATCGCTCAGGAGGTCATTCACACCATGAAACGCAAATCGGGCCCCAGAGGGCTTATAGCTATCAAGGTCGATTTGGAGAAGGCCTATGATAGACTTTCCTGGGATTTCATTACCGATACCCTCACTACTATCGGGTTTCCTGCTTCGCTGATTTCCCTCATCAGGCTTTGCATTTCCACTGTTTCCATGCAGGTGACTTGGCAGGGAGATCGTAGTAACGTATTCCACCCCACTCGGGGAATCCGCCAGGGCGACCCTCTATCGCCGTACCTGTTCGCTCTCTGCATGGAGCGTCTGGGGCACGCTATTAATTATGCGGTATCCCAAGGACGCTGGCGGCCGATCACTCTCAGCCGCTCCAGTCCTCCTCTTACGCACCTGTTCTTTGCGGATGATCTCATTCTCTTCGCTGACGCCTCGACTGATCAAGTGGAGGTCATTCGCAAAACTCTGCACTAGTTTTGTGACGTTTCTGGGCACCGAGTAAATTTCATCAAATCTCGCTGTTATTTCTCTAAAAATGTGCCTCCTTCGGTCACCGCTGCTCTGAGCCGCACTCTGCAAGTCCAACAGACGTCTAATCTAGGTCGTTACCTTGGGGTGCCTCTCCTGCACGAACGAGTGACCAAACGCACATACCAGCATATTCTCGATGCCGTGCACCGTCGTCTCTCTGGGTGGTCAGCTAACCTTTTGGCTCTGGCAGGCTATACCACCCTGACTCAAACAGTCATCGCGGCGCTTCCAAGTTATACTATGCAGACGGTTCGGCTCCTCTGCAGCCTCTGTGATGAGGTAGAGAAACTGATGCGCCGCTTTTTATGGGGCACCTCCAATGGTCATAATCGTGTTCCTCTCGTTAATTGGGAGACTGTCTGTCAGCCCAAGAAGTCAGGGGGCCTTGGCCTCCGCAACACTCGCGCCACCAATGACGCTTTCTTAGCTAAACTAGGTTGGACGTTGCTCACCAAACCTCGTGCTTTATGGGTGCGTCTTCTTTCTGCGAAATACAAATTTGACGCCACTCATGTCCCCACTGCTCTGGAAGGCACCGGCGGGTCGATGGTCTGGAACAGTATTAAGGCTACCTGGCCCATAGTTCTCCAGGGCCTTCATTGGTCCATTGGAGACGGATCCCGGATCCGTTTCTGGTTAGATCCTTGGCTTCCGCGTTTAGGCCCTCTAATTCATCATGTCACGTCTCCCGTCCCGGAGTCCATCCTTCCCCTCACTATTCAACATATGGTCGATACTGATGGTCAATGGCACTGGTCCGTTATCCAGCCATACCTCCCTCCCTCTATAGGTCGTCTCATCGCTGGTACTTTTCCTCCCGCACCTCATCTGGGTCCTGACAAACTGATTTGGGGATATTCTGCTACCGGGGACTTCACAGTGGCTTCCGCTTACTCCATGCTTGTTGATCACAACGCAGGTCGACCTCCGGTGATTTGGCAAACAATTTGGCGCTGGCCGGGCCCCCAACGCATACGTTCTTTCCTTTAGCTTTTGGCCCAGGATAGTCTGCTCACTCAACAACATCTTGTTCGCCGGCATATCTCCTTGACTGCCTCTTGTCACCACTGCCGTGACATTGAATCATCCCTCCACGTCATGAGGGACTGCCGTCAAGCCCGCCAAGTGTGGTCCTCTTTTCCCCCACATGTTCTTCCCCGTGGCTTTTTCCTACTAACGGAGCGCGACTAGATCCTGCATAATCTGCAACACCACGGACGGGCTCATGGCCATGATTGGCCGATTCTTTTTGGCACCACGTGTTGGTTCCTTTGGAATTGGCGCAATCGGTCCTTATTTGACGATTCCTTTACCTGGCCTTTCTCACCCATTGCTTGTATTTTGTCTTATGCAGGTCTTATCAGCCAGGCGACTGTTTGGCAGATTCCCGCGGCTTTCGGTCCCCGCACTCGCCCCCAGAATCGCATCGGCTAGCGTCCACCTTCCACAGGCTGGGTGAAACTCAATACTGATGGCGCCAGTAACTGCTCCTTCCTAGCAGCCTCTGCGGGCGGACTTATCCGGGACAACGCGGGTACTTGGCTCGGCGGCTTCACTCAGAACCTTGGCTGGTGCCCCCCCTTGTCGGCGGAACTCTGGGGGATCTATACTGGGCTATCCCTAGCCTGGGACCTAGGCTACCGTAGAATTGTTTTAGAAGCGGACTCCACATCGGCGCTTCACCTGATTTCTTCAGCTTCCGATCAAGCCCAGGCTCTCAATCCCATCGTCCAGAGTATTAATGAGTTGCTCTCCCGCAATTGGCTTATTCACCATAGTCACCTATATCGAGAGGGCAATTGTTGTGCAGGCTGGCTAGCTCACTACGCCATACATTTTGATTTAGGAGTCACTTATTTTGCTGATCCACCAATCGGATGTCATTTTCTCCTCGCGGAGGATCAGTCGGGAACCTGTTTTCTCCGACCCATTTTGTAACTGGTCATCTTTCCCTTTTTATCAAAAAAATAATAATAATAATTACCCCATATTACTGTATAAAGCCAAAAGGTAGAAGCACCCACTACTTCGATCTTAATCTATGAAACTAGACGCTTAAAACCCATCCAAAGTCCCAACCAAAGAACACCCAAAACCCAAAAAATGGAGAACCACCGAGCTCATGGAAGCTAAAGCACCACTAGCACGAGTCGGAAAGCACCAAACAAACACAAATCAAACAAACAAATAATGAAACAAGCTAAAGGAGATGTAAATTTAACTCAAAACCCACTCAAAGAACACCAAAAACAATCAAGAACCAACCACGACTACTGCCGGTACCAAGAGACAACAACAATGATCGCGCGCGCGAGCTAAAACTACAGAAAAATCGGTTTAAAATTTGATGGGTATGAAAAAATAGAAGCTCACAGCTAAAAGCGAAGAGAGTTGAGAGACATTAGAAGTCCAAATCGAAGAAGAAGAAGATGTAAAAAATAGTGGACTGTGAAATCTCATGAACAAAAGTCGACAATTCAAGCACTTCATTGTTCACACAAACTCCTTATAAATCTCAAACCCGGAAAGAGAATCAAGGAACCACAAAATGAAGATCAAATTTAACGCAGACCCTGAACAAGAATTCTACAAAAGCACGTATATAGCAGGAATGATATGTAGAGTTGAAAAGCAAACGAAAAGTGTACGTTGATGAACTAAACTAAAACAACAGACCTGACCACGATGATATCGCAAGAGGTCCTGTTCTGTCTCCTCCGTGTCTCTGTTATGTTATTTTGAAAAGTTAAGAGTTTAGACAGAATGTTTCAGTAAGGAAGAGAATATCAGCACGCAAACTAACGACAACCTAACACTTAGTCGACCATTCCACAACGTAAACTGACAGTAACAGTTGGCATTAATTTTCTCAACCAGCTTTGACCTAGTTTTATTAGACGTAATCAACAAGTAAAACCTATCTCCCACTTGTGCATGTCCTCCACTCTTACCAACTTGTATGCCAAGCAACTGTCAATAGTAAGATTGGTCACGACAACAAGCATGGGTCACCCATGCACATAACATTTCCTCCCCTCCTTAGGATCCTAATGAAATATTCACCGTGTGGTCCTGGCTTTGTTTCCACAGACAGCGCCAAGGTATTGATCAAATGGGCTGCTGCAACTGATGAAGACATGGACTTACGGTGGACACCAGTAAGAAGTGGATAATCATAGTAGCAAACACGCAACGTGTGGAACGCGCGGGAATGGATCAAATCTAATCCTTCCTTCTGATATTCTCTTTCCTTACTGAAATATGAAATATTTTCTCCCATTTTTTGTTGTGGTTTTTATTAAAAATGAAACTTCCTATTAAAACATGTTTGGTTCATTATTGTTGTATTATGGTGTTTTAAAAAATAAAAAAATACAACCATTTTACGAAAACAAGAAAAATACATTTCCCTAATATTTCACAACAGGTTTTCATGTATTCTAAAGTAGTTTTTTTTTTCTTTGCGCCGATTTCAGCATCTTCATCTTCAGGGTCTTGTTGTGATTTTTCTGGCGACTCTAGGTTTGTGTTCTATTATTCTGTTTCTATGATTTTTTCACGTATTTGGTGTTCTATTATTTTGTTTCTATGATTTTTCCACGTATTTGGTGTCTGTGTGTGCTTTCCTATCTGCTTGCTATTCGTTTTATTTGTTTTTGCGATTTCTTCATGTATCTACAACGTTACTTGCGTTTTTGGCCTTTAAAAGATCATCGTCTTTATTACATACAGCATGAAGAAATGAATTTCTATCTGCACTCGTGTCCAGGGACGGAGCCATGTTTAATGGGAGGGGGGCCAAATATATGTTTTTTAAATTACTTATATAATTAAAATTTTTAAAATTACAAATATAAGTGGCCCCCCTTTAAATATAACTGGTCCCCCCACTAAAATTTTTGCATTTAGATATTGGTCTCCGACCCCCCTTAGAGTTGAGTCTGACTCCGTCCCTGCTCGTGTCCATGCTTGCCACCCAGTACATATTAGACATCTTATAGTATTCACGACTAAGTCATATATATCATCTAAGTGCAACTCAAACAAAAAGAGCATGAACTTTCTAGCTGCAAATCTCAACTTCAAAAGAACATCTCTAGTACATTTCCTTACAAGTCAAACCTCACATTCCATCGACCGCTTTTCCTCATTATCTGCATTATACACTTTTTATATCTCAAATTTCAAGTATTAATATTTGCATTTGTAGAGAACTGTTGGTTTTTGCATTTGTACGTGAGTTTGAAGCCTATTATTGTCCTCTTATCTTCACGTGTTAGGATGTGAACTTACTCTGCATGTCTTCACGTAATAACTCTTAAATTACCAATTACATTGTTCTGGTCAATGGAATTCCCTCGTTTTGCAGAACTGTTGGTTTTTACATTTGTACGTGAGTTTATTACAAAAGTGAACTTAATATGCATGTCTTCACGTAATAGCTCTTGTCAATGTGGAGAACTGTTGGTTTTTGCATTTGTACGTGAGTTTGAAGCCTATTCTTGTCCTCTTATATTCACGTGATAGGATGTGAACTTACTCTGCATGTCTTCACATAATAGCTCTAATGAGTGTGAAGAACCATTGGTTTTTGCATTTATACGTGAGTTTATTACAGAAGCGAACTTACTTTACATGTCTTCACGTAATAGCTCTTTTTAGTGTAGAGAATCGTTGGTTTTTGCATTTGTTCATGAGTTTGAAGCCTATTCTTGTCCTCTTGTCTTCACGTGTCTTCCTATTGTTATAGAAGTGAACCTACTCTGCCACATGACTTTATTGTCTTCACGTAATAGCTCTAGCTCTTGTTAATGTAGAGAATCGATGTTTTTTTCTAGTGTGGAGTACAATGCATTATCACATGCGTATTTTAAACTATATTTAGCATTTAATATTTTGTAAATATTATTGTGATTGATGTCACTTATATGTTATCACATTTAGTTATGGAAGGCTTGAACAATATGAATGATGAAAATGATTGTATGGAAGTAAATGAAAAAGATGAGGTATCGAATGACTATAAAGATGTATTTAATCTCCTTGATGGTTTAACAAGTGAAGAAAGAAAATCGAACGACTACTACCTTTTCGAAATCTGATTGGAAGAATATTAAAGCAAGGCTTCAAACAAAGTTCAATAAGAAGTATACTAATATTCAATTGAAGAATAAATATAATGGACAAAGGGTCAGAATAAAGAATTTCAAGAACTTACTCAAAGAAACAGGAATCGATTACAACTCTTTTACTTGTGAAGTTAATGCTACAAATGAATATTGGAAAAATCTATTTAAGGTGAAATATGTCTTTTGTTTTGTTAATATATCATATTATATACTATTCATTCCCATTTATCTTTTTCATCATTACAGGTGCATAAAATGGCTCACATATTCAAGAAAAAAGGATGTAAGCAATTTTTAGACTTGTGTCATATTTTTTGAGATACTACTCCAACTGATGTGCATGCACATCCATCAACTAAATCTCCCTCGAATAGTACAAAAGAGGAACATGGAAATAATATTGATGAAGATTACTTATATAATGGAAAAGAAGATCAAGATAAAAGTTCTCCGTCTATGAGAAAGAAGTCTCCTAAGAACAATAAGGCAAAGAAGACACATTCTAATATTGTAGAAGAAGCCTTACTTATATTTAGTGAACAATCAAAAAGGAAGAATGA
>JAOSBP010009531.1:0-11112 GCA_027563825.1 Erythroxylum mucronatum | reverse complement strand
ACAAGGCTCCACCAGTTGGTTTCAGCAGACCTGCAAGAATCTGTCTACTTCAAAATATCACTATCCCATCACTACTTGTACTTTAATCCTAAATTCAATAAAAAGCAAGCAACTTTCAGGGAAATGTTTTCATACATTATAACAAGTTACACAAGCAAACCGAACTGTGAATCAGAAAAAAGAAAAACAAAAAAAGCAATCATAACAGAAGTCCACATTTTCGGTGACCAAAAATGGGCAAATGATCTTTTTAGTCATTTTGCGTGTGATTCAATTTACATGCTAGCAATGGCTGCAACTGGAGCGTAGTACAGAAGAATTAGAGCATAACCTTAAAAAGGGTAGATTTTCCACAGCAACTGAAGATTCGTTTTGGAAAAATTAGAGCATAATCTGAGAAAATTTGAATTACCTGTTAACTGGAACTGAAGATTGGATTTGGAGCTTCAGCAACCTCTCACCGATCTCAATGGAATCCAGCAAACCTAAACACCCACAAAGACAAAGGTTAAAGCTTCAAAAGGAAACCACCGAATGAATTTATAGCAAAAAGAAAAAAATTTTGTGAATCTGTTCAAATCAACCATCTGTCCAAACTATTCCACCATACACGGACACAGACACATCCAATAAACTGAGAAGAATCAACAAACATCGCAAACTATTCCACCATACAATGCAACCGCACCCCACAAGCAATCCCATTTGACGAATCAACACACACGGACACATCGAAGAAACAGAGAAGAAGACGGACACACCCCACAAACATCCAAGAAACAGAGAAGAAGACGAACACGGACACAAACAACCTCAAGACGAAGCTGTTGGGGAAGAAGGGTCGTGTGCGATAGACTTTGTGCGCCGGTTGTGGGTCGACAGAAGAGAGGACTGATGGGGTTGTGGGTCGAGAACGGACGAGGCCACAATTCGACAGTTGAGGGAGACGCACAGTTCCACGGTTGACGGAGACGATGGTTGAGGGAGACGCAGGTGAGCCGACGGAGAGACCACAAACGAGAGAGGGGCAGGGGCTATTTTGACAACGGCTGACCTAATGTGGCGGAGGCAGAGTCAGAGAGTCTCTTGTCCGTGGGTCTGGCGAGCGACATTAATTATCTGTCTTCGTCTACCGAAGTCAGGTGACAAAACGCCGGAGACACGAAGCAAACAGGTGGAAGTGACAAAAATTTTCTGTTCTGTGCTCTGTCCTCGGCAACAGGGACAGCAACCAAACGGGGGGTTATAGCCCTGTAATAAAAACTCCAAAAGTGGTTTGTTTATGTAATGTGTGGTTGACCATAAAGATTCAAATTAACATAATTAAGCATATTGGGTGCCTTAACTAATCTCTCTAAATACATTTGAAGACAAGTTTATAAATCTATAATAGTTGTATGATCTAACATTTATTAGTTAGTATATCCCACGGATTTCATGATGAACTCCAATGGAATAAAAAAATTGAATATAGTTTATATAGTGGAATTCATATTCCAACGAGATGATTACAAAATAAAAGGATAATTCTAACTTTGTAGTTAAACTTACCCAATAACCATATATAGATGTCAACCTAATTTTTAAAAAATAAATTTATCAACCTGACAACCAAAGAACATACAACAAC
Source organism: Erythroxylum mucronatum (assembly GCA_027563825.1). Classification (NCBI taxonomy): domain Eukaryota; kingdom Viridiplantae; phylum Streptophyta; class Magnoliopsida; order Malpighiales; family Erythroxylaceae; genus Erythroxylum; species Erythroxylum mucronatum. The sequence goes on along the minus strand of JAOSBP010009531.1, from coordinate 9,482 downwards.
ATCAGCTAGAATGCTACTCACGTTGTGTATGACAATCTTTGTTTTAATTGATAAGATTAAATGAATACTTAGTAACTTCACTATTAAGTTCATTTTAACATTTTTCTCTTGGTATAAACCCCTAGTAAAATCTTTTCGCTTCTACCTTTCCTTTAGTGTTTGAAATTGTCCTAAATTAGAGTTACTTATTTTTCTTCTTCTCTTCATCACTCAACCTGGTGTTTTTTATCGTCCCAAATTTGCTTTGATTAATTTTTCCTTCTCTTCTTCCCCTTCACTATTGTTTCTAATTATCCAAAAAAAATTCTTTTTTCTTCTCCTTTTTCCACCTCTTTGATACACGTCAACTTTTAAACAAGCATTTTTCATTGTCAAAGATCACACTTTTTAAAAATAATATTTTGCCTTGAATTATTTCCTTCAATATGTATTTAGCTATTTTTCACTCTGTAATGCCTTCTCTTCTCCATATTGTTTCATTTCTGACTGTCCTAATTTGATATTTTGTTTATGTTCTTTCAAGATCTATCTTTGATACATTACTAGCATAAAAGTCTCCCATTTTAGATTGACCAGAGACAAGGTTAACCAAGCTAAGTACAAGAAATACTATGATTAAATTAAATGCATACCATTACTTAAACCAAATTTTAATATAAATCCTTTCAAATAATACCATTTGAAAAGTATTCTTTTTTGCTATAGTCCATTATTAGTTCTAAGTTAAATAAATTTAACTAAAAAATTAATAAACATATACATATAAATCAATCATATAATTCATGAACAAGAAGTAACTTAAAAACACATTTGAATTTTCAGCAGAAAAAGATGGGAAGAAGATTTTAAAAATTAAATAGTATACGTACCCTTGTTTGAAACCGTAATCTAAAGCCAAACACGACCATTAACATGACCGTATGATCAGTTATGTAATAATAAACATAGGAAATCACATGGTCATGTGGTCAATCATAGATTAATCACATGATTGTGTGTTTGAGCATATAAGTGCAATTTTCCAACCTATTTACGATTATTGAACGTGGAAATAACATCGTCATGCTAGACACATATTATATTTGCTAAGTTAGATAGTTTTACAAAAAGATTTGTAATATTCATAAATTACCCTAAATAGGAAAAATCCATTAGCATAATAATTTCACACATGAAATTATTATATTAAAATGAGGAACTTTAAAATTGATAATATTATGCCTCAGTATAAAAAATATCATGCCTCAATACATATAATACCATAACTCTATAGTATCAATTGCATTCCTTTTTAAAAAATACCATCTCATAAAATATAAGCAATTCCGTCACTTTAATATGACAATACCATGGTAGAGTATAAAACACACCATTGATTGATCAAATTAAAAAGTGAAAAAACTCAACTGTAATAAGTAATTAAACTAGAATAGTTCTATAGTATCGAACCCTATAAGAAACTATATCGTTCTATTTAATAATCCTATTAAAACAATGAAAATAGAGAAACAAAAGATTATGGAGGATAATTAATTAACTAACCTAACAATAATAATATAAATAAACTAGATGAAAGAAATCAATAATTTAAACATTAGGGCTTTAGGGTTCACTTATAAGGAATTCCAATTATTATACAATTTTAACCTATAATATCTATTCCTTCTCTCAAAGTACACACATATACCTAATTGGGCAACCACCAATCTCTTGATGCACATTTCAGCTTAATCAAATTGATTAAGCATAGTTAACCTATGTAGTTATCATTAAAGTCTAAGATACTTTTTTTTATAGCATTGAAGTGTTTGTTCTCTTATTACACATATTACATTTCTGCTCTTAGTCCATCGTCTAATCCCTAATGTCTAAACATAAACTCAACAATTAATAACAATGATAATAAATTCAACAAACAAATAATCTACTTATACGTTAACAGTTGGAACATCCTTTATAAGCTACATCTTTAACCCTAAATACTTCCTAGCCACTAAACATAATGAAACATAACATAAACAAACAAATCTCAACATAAAAGAGCGAGTAGAAGTAAGGATTGATAGATGTTGTCATTGGCTCTTCCAATCTTACTTTGATTACTCCCTACAATGTTAACAAAGACTAAAACTATGAGAACAAAAAAGGTGGTTGTCAAACACTTTCCACAAGTCCCCTAATTTAAACCTAGTACAAGTATTTATACTTATGGTTACAAAAGTAAAGTCCCAGAAGGCTTGAACCTGTTAAGTAACATGTCCTTATAAATTATGTAGGAGAATCAATGTTAGACCAATTTATTCTAGAACTTTTAGTCATTGTAAAGCTGTATGTAATTAACTCCTGACACCAGGTTATAAACAAAACCAATTTTATTTTATATCTTTATTCATAAAATAGTGATGATTCTAGTATTAGTCTAAGATTAACTCCAATACTGATCTTATTATTTTTATTAATTTCCCAAATCTTTATAAAATTTAAGTGATTGTCTTTATACAAATTTAGTGATTATTTAACCAAATTCACCAATTTTTCAACATCTGAAAGCTATATTTGACTTCTTATATATTCTATAGAGTTATCTTCCTTTTTTATTTTTTAAATGACTCTAAAATCTTCTCTAGTAAACAACAGTGGAGAATGTTGCACTCAAATTCTTGTTTCCTTTTTAAAATCATCACCTGCAAGATAATGTACTAATTGTAGGAGAATAACACAAAAACTATATAAAACATTGATAGTTCAATATTTTACATATTATTTAAGGTCTATTTACTTAATATTTGGCACCTTTATGATATCTTTTATATTTATTTTATTATTTTATATTTTTAGTTCATTTTCTTCTAGGTGACATATTTAAAGAATAAACACAAGATTTAGTGTAAATTTCTCCATTTTTCCAACTAATAATATTTGAGAGCCATTTATAAGATAAAAAGATGAAACAAAATTGGAAAAGACTTTTGGAGTTAATTCTAACCCCGAGATGTTGAAAAGTGGAGTAGTTAGAGGAGTTAAGCATAATAGGCATTAGACTTGAAACTAAAATAGACTCCTATCTTTAACAAGGTTTAAGGAGATGAGATACAGTACCACATCATCATACCTGAAGTAAAACTTATCTAGAACCATCTTTAATTTACAGAGAGAAATAGTTTAAAATTGGTGTCAATTATGAGGCATGTTAGCCATTGGCTACATAACGATAAAAAAAGAGTCAAAAAGCAAAACTAGACTGATGGAAATCTAGTGTAACAAATGTCAATTATCAAAGATAAATTACAATATTTTGGAATTCTTCAAGTTTATGTCATCTAAAACTCTATTTTTACGATTATAGCTATTAATATTTTTATTAGAACTAATCTAAGAGACTTCTTTTATATTTTTAGTAGTCTTCTGTTAGACTTAGACTTCAATTAAATTCTCTAAGATTTATAGCCAACCCTAAGGGACTTTGGGAATGTGGTAGCTAGAGCTTAGCCATATTTGAGAGATTTTTTAAGGAATTTTGTGAGTTCTTATGTTATTTTCATTAAAGGAAGATTTGGGGTAAGGAATGGAGCAGCATCAACATCTTTCTTATTCTTTTCTTATATGGTAAGATTTGTTTGTTTATGTTTTTTGTTATGCTTAGTAGAACTTAGTTAGAGATGTAGCTTGAAAGGATTCATTCAATTATTTATACATGTTTTAATTATTTGATTAGTTGATTTTATTCTCTTTGATTTTAATTATTCACTATAGATTAAATCTTAGGGATCGTATGAAGGGCTGATAGGTGAAGTATGGTCTATTCATTAGGAGAATAAACACTTTAGCGCTAGACAATATCATATACTATAGTTATAACTATATAGATTAACCATGTCTAATGAGTTTGATTAGGTAAAATTGCATATCATAAGTGGAAGTAATATAGTTAGCTATATCAATATGCCTTGAAGGATCACATAGATACATTAGGTTAATTGTTATTTTAACTTAAATAATCAATTGTGTTTGATAGTTGAAAATCTATCTAAGTGAACTAAATCCCAAATGTTTGTTATTTGATTTATTTCATTAGTTTATTTTCTTTTGATAGTTAATTATAAGTTTAATTATCTCTTAAATCAATTCTCTAGCTTTATTTAGTTTTCTTGTATAACTAAAATTACTAGGATTAGTACTAGTTCTTTATAAGATCAATATTCTGGAATCATTCCAATTTTATTTAGCTATCTATGATTGACTTTATGGACTTGTAAAATAGAAATAATAGAAGACAAGTTTTTGGTGTCTTTTTTAGAGAATTATTACTATCTTTTGTTAATCTTATTTTTATTTTTATTTTATTTATCTCAAGTATTTAATACAAGGTAGGATATTTAAGAGTGACATTTTAGATTCCTTAGTTCAATTTTATCCTAAAATTAAAGGAACATATAAAAAGAACTAAGTGATATGGAGGGAAGAAATGGTTGCATATGAAGCTAACTTAGATATGAAAATATTGTAGCAACCACAAAGGATACGTATACGGGACATCTAATTACCAGTAATTAAAGCAAGTCCCTTATATATTAAACTGAGTCAAATGGTAAGGAACTACGAACTTAATCAAGTACATCTACACTTTCTCCTGACCTTTGATATCGCCTAGTGAAGATAAGATCACAATTCATCAAGGAGTTTTATTCAATGTTCCAAACATTTCATTTAATGGTATCATAGAAGACTAGTTTGTGATGAGGTGCTGCTTATACTACATAAGAGATAAAGTAAAGACATGTCAATCTCAATAGCGGATTACTTTTTTAAGGATTGGGACCATATTTATGACACATTTATGTTAAGGTTTGTTCCACCACACATGATCATTATGTTAAAGATGCAAATACAAAGCTTTACATAGAAGGAAGGGGAAGCGTTTCATGAAGGTTGAGAGTGATATATGTCTCCACTTAGTGCCCTGATCATTGTTATTCCTTGCAATTTTTGATGTAATTATTCTATTATGGCATAACATTAGCATGTCAAACTTTGGTGGACACTACAGCTTAAGGAGCTATCTATATAAAGACTGTCAAAGAGGTGAAGGAGTTCATAAAGAACTTAGGAAGAAATCTGTCAACTGAAGTTATAAGATGGAAATCTGGGGCATCCTTTCATAAGGTGCAAGTATCTTTTAAGCTAGCAATGCAAATTGGAAATCTATTAAACAAGAAGGAGATGATCTTAAATCTTGACTTGAGCAAAAAGGAGGCTTATTGCCAATGTGGCATGTATAGACACCCAACCGTTATGTGCATGAATGATGAGCCACCCTTCAAATATAATGACGACCAATGTGGTATGTATAGACACCCAACCGTTATGTGCATGAATGATGAGCCACCCTTCAAATATAATGACGAAACTAACTACTTGGCTACGTATGGACAAAAACAAGTAATATGTCAAAAACCTTTCTATAACACATATAATCTGGGGTGAAGGAATCACCTAAACTTTCCATCCTTAGTTAGCACTAGTGAAAAAGAAATGAAGCCTTATTTCTTGCTAATTCCATAATTTTAAAGGGATTAAAAGAATGAATAAGGAAGATGGATTCAATAAATTCTTAAAGTTCTTTAAGAAATTGAACATCAACATACCCATCAATTTTGTAAAATAAAAAATTTGAATGTGCATAGAAACACAGTTCCTTTAAATTCAAACAATAATCTACTGCACTTGGCTAGTTGAGTGACTTGCTTAATGTAACTATGTCAAATTGACAACATCGCACCACTCATTCATCTCCTCTAACGTGTATACTTTTCTATTTCCTTCAATCCAACTTTTTCTCACCTCAAAATACCTTGTTATTTGTTTTTTTAATAATAATATGCCTTTCAAAATTCCTTCTCAATATCAAATTATGTCACCAATGATACATTACTCCCTATATATAAGTAATCAAACTCCATTTATCACTTACTCTTTTCCCTTATTACTTCCTCATATTGTTAAAAAAAATGCCTCCATATGCTACGAACATGCATATAGCCTTCGAAGTAAGCACTCATCATCTCACTTTTTTATGTCATCAACATTCCTACTAAAAGTTTCCCCTAACATATATTGGATCCCACCTCATATGATCATAAAAAAGAAACTTAACATAAGAATTATTTCTCAAGTTAAACTCTATAATCATTTCATTACATTTTGTCACAAATTATTCACTATTATTATTATCATATATAAAAACCATAAACGTATCTTTCAACTTCTAAAATCTCTTATATCTACTAAATTTCTAAAGTAATTTCTTTATTATATGCCATAAACACAATATATATCTTACAATAGCAAATACCACCTTAATGACATTACCAATAATCTAGTACCCGTTTATAAGTATACCACCAGATGGCTTCTTATTCATATACTTTAACTATGTACATAAAAGCTAATGAAAACTGTTAATGATCTCATTTTTATAAGTTCACAACCAAGTAATATCAAATTTTCGTGATGGATTACACTGATAAATTGAGAAAATAAAATTTTGTGTTCATAGATGAGATAAGTGGTATAAGACATCATAATATCACTATATTCAATAAATGCTATCAACTCTTGCATTGGCTTTAAAAATTTCCTTAGATTTCCTTCCCTATCATAGTCAATTTTGTAGAAAAATCTACTATACTTTCCCTTCCTTCTAATAAAAATCTTATAAACAACTTCATCTCCTTGCCCTAACCTCGCTCTTCTTAACATATATATATGATTAATATAGTTCTTATATAAAAATGTCATGTTCTCATGCCCACCCGTAACTTTAACAATTGGTTGTTTGTGCATAACCTAATTCCATAACTTTTATTTATTTTCAATCTATATCTAAATTAACTATCCATAAATCAATGGTTCCTTATAAACCTTATATTATATATAATTAGTTCATGGTTGTGCACATCTTGAAACTTGATTATACTCTAAATACGTTCACCCAAACAAAAACATACTCAAGTATTGCATCTAATTATTCTGCTAATTTTAGGTGTCACTATATTTAAACCTCGTGATTTATGCGATCAAAATATATAAGACTCAGATATTCTACTCTTAAATTCTCCACTCTCATCTTTCTTTCCTTACCTTATAATGGCTGTAACAATGTGGCACCTTACATATTTTTGGTACAAATCAAAAACCATTTCCGAACTTTCAAACTTCAATCCTACTTTAGGTATCATCTCTATCTCAATGTCCCTTACCTCACTGTATGAGCTCGTCCCATCCAAGCAACTCTTCATGTTCTTTATTTTATCACTCGTCTCCATGACACTTGTATAAGTGTCATAACATACCAAAATATTCTATACACCAAATGAATAGGTGCCAAAATGGAATTGAACAGGGGTGTTAGTTGTTCTTCTTTGTTCTTCTTTTCAAGCTCTTCTTCTCATGTCACTAAGCCAACTTTCACTCTAAAATATACTAGCCAAGTTGAAATATTGTTAATCATAAACAAGTATTTAAACCTATGATTCTCATTTCTCATAGTAACATCAACCACTTCGAATTCTTATACATTTATATCTATCTCTAAAAAACTTAACAACGTACCTTACTCAAAACAAAATAGTTTAGTCAGGAAATGGATGCTTAATAACACAAATGGCATATAAATGGTTGCTTGATAACACAAATGGCATGGAAATGGTGGGTTGATACCACAAATGGCACCAAAATAGTTTCTTAATACCATACTTGTATGGTAGCTAGGTAGATAAAACAAAAGCAATAGCTGATAATAGAGGACAATGATGAATAAAAAAAAGTACATTTCTAATTTAAAACTTTATCAAATTATTGAATGTGTCAGATGGATGGAAAATCAAGCTTTTTCCTTATATATAGACCAAATATTTTTTCTTTTATAAACTAACTTTTTTATCCTTATTATGTTGATTACAATTTTTTTCTATGATCTACTATTAAATAACAAAACTACTCTCCTTTTTAGTTATTTTTTATTCCTAATTGGCAGGTCATTTCTATATATAGCCACAACATATAGAACATAAAGGGATTTCCTTTGCATTTTATGAAGGCCTAAACTCAACATTCTCATCCTTTTATATCAAATTTGGGGACTTTTTCAATTTATTCATATTTAATTAGATTTTGATTCATCTTGAAATTTTTTATTCTATTGGAATATGAGGGAACAATTTTTTTTTAAAAAAAAAGGTTACAAGCTTAGGAGATCTCATCAAGCTTAAACTTTCGAGAAAGCTTTCAAAAAAAAATTCATCCATTTAAGGGAGAAGTTTTAATTAGTTTTACACATTCTCTCTTTTTTTGTAATTTATAGATTAATATGTATTAAATTTTTATTTGTAAAACATAGTTTCATTAATATCCACATTTTTAAAAGAAAATTTCTTAACTTAGTGGACCTTGGTCTTAGGTTTATAAAAATCCTAACTTAAGCCCAAGGTTTGCGATGAAGGTCATTATCTGAACTTTTCTACCTATTCAAGGTGTAATAAATAATGTTTTAATAAATTTAGAGTGTAAAGTGATACTAGATATAACAATTAGATCTTACTTACACCTTTTGTGAATGTTGAGATGCCAATTGCACCTTTAGTAAGGTTCTTTTAGAATTAATGCTTGGATCCAAGTTCCAAAAGCCTAATACAAAACCTTAGCCCTAAAAAATGGTTATAATCAATTTCGTGAATACACATTCTTTCTTTTTTTTTTTGAAAATTAAATGGATTGAATTAATTAATAAGAGAGAGAATACAACATAACCAAAACGTTAGGGAATATAGCCGTTACTCTCGGTGTAAGGAAAAAAGTATAGAAAAATGAAAGAGAGAAGATCAAGGCCGCATATTTTCAGATGTTAAAAGATGATAATGCAGTAGTTGTGCATTGTTGATGAAGATGCTTAACAATCAATAGCTCGTGGACTTTTCATATAATAGTGGACTGAATAGATTCTGTAGCTGAGCCTTGGTTTGCAATCCTCCTGAGATTACGTTCCCGTCATAACATACACACTCAAGTCCTTAAAACAAGGATGAAAATAAAAAGAGAATACACATTGTTTCTTATATTCTGCTTTATGTTGTGAAATTGCTTGTCCTATTGAGAGTATAAGTTGAAAAGAGTTGATTCATTAATTTTTAAATAATAGTTTGATGAAAATGAAATTATCCAAAGTTTAAATTATTTTTAAATTATTTAGGTTTATTTATGATTTTTTTTATTTATTTCAAAATTAATGAAGTAAATAAGAAGAGGACACCATAAACTTGGATGTCCTATTATCCAATTAAGCTAGTTACAGTAAAACCTCGATAAATGAATATTGTTAGGACCTAAAAAAATAGTATCTTATACGGAATTATTAATTTATCGATAAATGAATATTTTATTAATTTATCGATAAATTAATATTTATTAATTTATAGAATAATTTT
>JAOSBP010009410.1:0-11118 GCA_027563825.1 Erythroxylum mucronatum | reverse complement strand
TAAAACCTTGGATTCTTCCTTTTTCCACAAATTTTCCTTCCTTTCTTCTTGGATTTCCCTCCTTTTTCTCTTCTTTTCTTCTTCTCTTTTTCTTCTTCCACGACTTCTCTTCTCTTCTTTTCTATCACCCACGACACTCTCCTTCTCTTCCTCTCTAATTGTCTTTTATTCTTCTCTTTGATTTCCCATTTTGCCCCTCACTTAAGGGCTTCTTCCAACTATGCCCTTAGTTAGCTTCCAAGGACTCCAACTAACTCTTTCCTACTTAGTCCCATGCTAACTAACTAATTACTAACTCTTATTTCATTTAATACAAGCCATTTACTACTCCACCTAACACACCACATTAATTCTAATTTCACCTAACACTTCAATCCAACTAAAATTTCTATTTCCTCTTTCAAATTCTAATCAAAACAAATTCTAAAAATTTTTAACCATAAATCAAGCACAAAGAACCAATTAAACAATCAAAACATAAATAGCCAAATAAACAATTTAAGCAAATAGGACAAGGCCTAACATAAAAAATGTAGCGTAGTAGTCCACGCCTAGAAACAAAGCACACAGCCAAAGTAAGAAAACGCAGACAAGGACTACGTTGAATGCACATTAGGGAGGGTTTCAAGAGTGAATAGTAGCGTGGACACAAACAAAAACATTATTGATCACATAGTGAATAATGAGGAGAGAACACAACAGTAGTGTGAAACAGAATAGTATAAGAGAGCTTGTAGGAGAGGAGTGGAGGCATGAATAGTATGGGTAACCCAACATGTTTATTTGTCACATTATATAAATAGTAACTAGGATAGAAAATAGAAGACTGGAGGCACTACAAGGGGTCTTCGGCTAAACATCCCAAGCTTTTTCTTGGGAGAGACCCATGAAGGGCTAAACATCCCAACCTTGATTTGGAGGTGACATCGACGCTGATAACCCGGGATAAGTATATTTCTTTATTTTTGTTGTTTCTTTCTCTCCTATTAAATTGATCGTGTTATCCTAGGTTAATTGATTTGAGTTTTGTGCATGGATAATCGGATTTATTATTCGTTTATTTGTGTATGAACTCATTGGGTAGTGTGAAACGATGATTTTAATGCGTTCATTAAATCATTTAATTGCAAACCCATTCCTAAATTTTGATATAATTCGTAATTGTTATGTTGAAATTCATGTGTAGCGAGCAATGATTCGTAATCATTAGGGATAACATGACCTAGGTTAAATGACACATCGTACGTGGTTGTTGCCTCGATTGATCAATTTTCTTAATTCATAATGCTGCTGCCTAATTAAATCTAGATATCGTATCCTAGGTTATTCGGTGGTTAGGTTTAATTAACGATAATATCTTGATTAAACAAAACCTAAAGGAAAACTCGGGTTAATTATTAACCCACGATTAATAGTTTCTAGGAGAGACTTAAGAACAACAAATCAAGGAAATATGTTTAATTAGGGTGTAGGCAGAGATTGAACCAAAGAACTGGGTCTTTACCTAATTCTCCACTTTTATCATTTTCACATGTTTTCTTTAATTTGATTTTTTATTAGTTAGTTTTATTTTATTTTCTTCTTTCTAAAATCCAAAACTCCCCCTAAACCTAAACACTAATTAATTTCATTTTATAAACTTTGTACACACACTCTCTGTGGGATCGACCTAGACTCACCACTGCTATAGTAGTAGTCTAATTATTTTTTTACTAGCATTACAAAGCGTGGTTAGATTATATAGTCATAATTAGAGTGTGAATTGACTAGAAAAATCCATGGCAAATTCAACATTTACTTTTGCTCTTGTGATTGGTTAATGTGCATTATCCTTATAAGAGTGGTGACTAATGGTAGAAAAAAACAGTGAGATTTGAGCCATATTAGATTGACACATCCATATCAATCTCACTGTCTTTTATTATGTGTAACCTTTATGACATGTGCATTTTGACTTTGCTTTGATTTTCTATTCAAGAGCACATTTTTATCACATGCATTATTATGAAAATAATTAGACATTCTTTTTGGTTACGAGCTACATTAGCCAAATAGACTACCCATTTATATGAATTTTCCTTTGTTAACCCCATTTAATTTCCTTTTGTATAAACCACATTACTTGCTTTTAAACCTAACCAAGTGTCCTACCTAAGCCTTAAAGTTAGTGGAGCATTTGTTAATTGTTGATGACTATGATTGTGCAAAAGCCTAAATGTAGGGGTATGCATACATATGGGTTGGTTATATTTGTTAAAATGTCATGCTGTGAATTCTATGTTGATGTAGCTTCTTTCACCGATATAGTTCAAAAAAAAGAGAAGAAGAAAAAGAGAAAAGAAAAAATTTTAAAAATTGTGAGTTTGAATAAAAGTATCAAGGAGGAAATACATTTGTTTTGAAAAGTTATTAATTACTGGTTTCTTTCTCCTCCTTAAGTTGTATTGAATGGGTGGTTTCAATATACTTCATAGGCAGATGTTGTTTTGGATGGAACACTCTTTGTATTATATCGATGTGGTATAATGTGGGAGCCGAATTAAGTTTTGAAATATAATCATTGCATTAATCATAGCTGATGGTACCTAGTTTTGAATGAATGTTAATTTGTGCACTTGATATCTCATTGAGTGTTACATTTGTTTCATTAGCTTAATGACTTTTATGCTACATTACCCAAAATATATCTCACCTTACCTTTGCCCATATTACAACCCTATAAAAGTCCTTTGATTCATGATTCTGCATGTGACTTTTAGTGGTGGAGAAATTAAATGCTATGCAAAGTTGTGGCTTGTTATGATCATGAATAGTGTTTGAGTGTACCTATAGATATATCTTATTTAAACATAATTTGTCCAAGTCTACCTCTAGATTGCTTAGTTTCTAAGGTGATGAATATTGATTGATCATTAGTAAAAGATTTGAATGCTGAGTCCTTGCCATAGTTTTTGATAGTCATTCATCTTTACTTATGATTATCTATTCTTAGGAAATATAGGAAATGAGTAAGAGTTTTGATTTTTGATTTTGATTTTGACGATTTACCGAAGGACAGTCAAAAGCTAAGTGTGGGGGAACTTGATATGTTCTTAAATTTGATTCATTTAATCTACTACACTTAGTGATTAATGCCTTAAAAATGTTTAGGATACTCACTTTAGCTCATATTTAATTTGAGGTACAATTGGGAAGTGAGGGAGCTAAAGTGACCTAAAAGCATATTCATTAAGCCATCTTCTCAATGTTTATACTCTATTGATTCATAAAGTAAGAAGAAGAAGATGATTAAAAGAAGAAGAGACAAGATAGAGTGTGAAAGTGAAAAACAAAGCAAGGAAGTAGCTCATAGCCAGCTGGTGAAGTTCCATAGCCGAGAGCAATCTCACGATTGTGCAATGTTACATGGTTATAAGACCACTCTCATGCCCGTAGGGTTGTTTCAATGAACCCACTTTTTCTTTCCATCAATCTTTTTGAAATCAACACCAAAGGCTATCAATTTTTGTGGAGAGGTAGAAAAATGTCTTAGGAATCTATTAGTTTAAGAATCACTTCATTCGGAGGTTGGGTTATGAAGTTATGGCCAAACGAATCAAACATGATTGCGTCCTCAATCATATTGTACCTGTTTTGGTACAATTGGAATAACTTTCACTAGAGATGTTGGATTAGGGTCATATTAAGACAGTTTCGAAGAGGACTTCTAGATCTACAACTTTCATGCAGAATTTGAAGCGAGATTTTGCCTTTAAAAGGGTCAAACTCACAATTTACTGTAGCTATCTTATAGATGTCCGTTAAACAGACATACATGTCCGTCTAACGGACATAGACGGGCTTGGGGTGCTTTCCAGACCCTAGAAGGTTCGTTTAACGGACATGGACTAGGTTAGGGGCCTTTTCAAATCTGAGAAGGTCCATTCAACAAACCTAATGCCTGTCTAACATACATTTGTGACACCCAGGCCCCTCCAAATCTTCTCTAATGCTACTAACATCACTTTCACTTATAATCTCCTCAAATTCACCCCTTCTTGTGCAATATCACTTCATATCCATTCAACTACTAAGTACATCTCATTAACTCTGGAATCTGAACTCAAATGATTCCTTGCATACAATCTTCTCAACTCCAACATGTTATTCTAATACTAGCAACAATTTGCAATCTCAACACAGAAGAATATGCACATAAACATTCCACTTCCACATCCATCATACTATACCTTTAAAATAACATAATCATACACAAAAGGAACTTCCCAAATTCTCATTCTCATTTCTAAACAAAGTAAATGTTTGAACAAGCTTTACTTACATATCAACATAAACATCAAACTTAATACAAAATACAAAAGGATTCTCAAGCCCATAGGGTTGTTTCAATGAACCCTCTCTTTCTTTCCATCAATCTTTTTGAAATCAACACCAAAGGCCATCAATTTTTGTGGAGAGGTAGAAAAATGTGTTAGAAATCTATAAGTTCAAGAATCACTTCATTCGAAGGTTGGGTTATGAAGTTATGGCCAAAAGAATCAAACATGATTGTGTCCTCAATCATATTGTACCTGTTTTGGGACAATTGGCATAACTTTCACTAGAGATGTCAAATTAGGGTCGTTTTAGGAAGGTTTCGAAGAGAACTTCTAGATCTACAACTTGCTTCGAAGCAAGATTTTGCCTCTAAACGGGTCAAAATCATAGTGTACTGTAGCTGTCATATGGATGTCCGTTAAACAGACATATATGTCCGTCTAACGAACATTTGTGACACCCACACCCCTCCAAAGCTTCTTCAATGCTACCAGCATCCTTTCTAACATCACTTTCACTCATAATCTCCTCAAATTCACCCCTTCTAGGGTAATATCACTTCATATCCATTCAACTACTAAGTACATCTTGAATCTCAAGTCAAATGATTCCTCACATACAATCTTTCCAACTCTAACATGTTATTCTAATACTAGAAACAATTTGCAATCTTAACATAGAAGAATATGCACATAAACATTCCACTTCCACATCCATCATACTTAACCTTTAAAATAATATAATCATACACAAAAGGAACTTCCCAAATTCTCATTCTCATTTCTAAACAAAGTAAATGTTTGAACAAGCTTTACTTATCAACATACACACCAAACTTAATACAAAATACAAAAGGATTTTCATGTTTGATATGCCTATAAAGCTATCGAAAATAGTCACTAACTTAGTACAAAAGATTTCTAGCTATCTTAGAGTTTCCGAATGCCTTACAAGGATCGCTAATCTTCTCGTTGTACACCTGAGGAGGGAAAATGATGGGTTGAGCTACACAGCTGAGTGGCTAATATATTTATAACCATTAGCAATGAGCCACACAATTAAACATATATGTGAATATTCATATTGGCATACACGTCTTATCTTAATCTAACAATGTAAGTTCAGCATTCACAATTCTAATTCACAATTCATAATTCAATACATCATCATATAAAACATATTGAATTGTAATTTATCATAAAAGCATAACACTCAAATTGCATCTTAACTTAACATACAAAAATGCAAATGCACAAACAAATGACTCGAGGGTTCCGTGGAGCAAAATGGAGAATGCGAAGTTCACATCATGAATGAAACGTGTCCACTTTTTGGATCTCGTATGCCACAAGCAGGCAGTCGAGAGAAGGCTTTATGTCGACGTGCACGTGACTATGAAACAGTTCTACTCTTACCCAAACACAATCAACTCATGCTTAATTCAATCAATCACAAATTCATATTCTCATGCTTTTTCTTCTTTCCATTTAAATCAAAATGCCATGATACAATTCCAAGGCATAGCATGGTCATACTCGCAATGCAATTATATCAAAATGTCATACATCTTTCAATGCATAACATAAAACACATCATAATGCATTTTCCACATCACAATAATTAACAATTTAGAATTTCAAGCATATACACACAAACATAGGCACATTTCCCATTTACACAATAACCATAAATATTTTACCCACCTTATTTCGCTTAAAAATCCAAACTTAATTGTACCCTTCCTCTTGCTCTTGGGGAGATTTTTCTTGATTTCCTAACATAACCAAAATTCTCATTCAATCCAAATTCAAATGGAAATCCCCTAAAACTTCTATAATCACAACAAATGAAATCAACACAAATCAAGCTCAAACCTAACCTACCCATAGTCCATCTTAGTTAGAAAACCCAAAACCTAGTTTAGAAACCCTAAAATGAAATAGGTTCCCTTAAACCATCTTCTTCCAACACAACACCCATTTATTCTCTACACAAAACCCCTTTCTCTCTCTATCTCCTTCTCTAGCAAAGCAAGAAGAAAAAGATGCTTAACTTACCTTAACAAGCTAGATTTCCTCTTCTTTTCTTCTTCTTTCTTTCTCTCTCACGATTTTCGCCTTTCTCTCTTCTCTCCAATGGGTTTTCTCTTCTCTTCTTTCTTTCCCACATTTTCTTCTTCCCTCTTTGGCTGCTCACTTCTTCTCTTCATTAATTCTAACTTAATTCTAACACTTCATTATAATTTCTATTCATACTTGCTAATTGAATGGACTAAACTTTTAAAAAAATAATCAAACAAATAAATCAATAATAAGTATCCACAAAGAGGTGTGGATACTTATCCTTCATTGCTTCCAAAGGATCCCATGTTGCCTCCTCTCTTGCATGGTTTTTCCATAAGACTTTAACTAGCTTTACAATCTTATTTCTTAAGATCTTTTCCTTCGAATCTAAGATCTTTACCGGGTGCTCCTCATATGTCAAATCCTCCCTTAATTGGACCTCTGAAGGTTGGACATTGTGTGAAGGATCTGATCGGTATTTCCTCAACAACGATATGTAGAAAACATTGTGAATCTTAGATAATTCCGATGGCAAAGCTAACTTGTAGGCTAAAGGCCCAATCTTCTCAATGATTTCATAAGGGCCTATGTATCTTGGACCAAGCTTGCCCTTATTACCAAACCTCAACACTCCTTTCTATGGAGAAGCTCTAAGAAACACTTTGTCTCTAACTTCAAATTCCATCTCCTTTTTATGTGCATCTGTATAGCTCTTCATTCTATCTTGAGCTGCTTTAAGTCTCTATTTCACCAATTTAATCTTATCAAATGTGACTTGCACCAACTCAGGTCCTGAAAGCCTCCTTTCACCTTCCTCATCCCAACAAATAGGGGTTCTACACCTCCTACCATACGAAGCCTCATAAGGTGTCATTTGAATTCCTAAGTGGTAGGAATTATTATAAGCCAATTCAATTAAAGGCAGATGATCATCCCATGAACCTTTGAAATCCATAACACAAGCTCTCAACATTACCTCCAATGTTCGGATTGTTCTCTCCGATTGTCCATCAGTCCATGGATGGAAAGCTTACTAAAATATAACTTTGTTCCCAAAGCCTCTTGTAAACTTTCCCATAACCTGGAGGTGAACATGGGATCTCTATCCGAGACTATCGTACTTGGAATCCCATGAAGTTTAATTATCTCATCTATGTATTTTTTGGCCAAAACATTCAAAGAATCCGTCTGGTTAATTGGCAAGAAATGTGCGGACTTGGTTAGCCTATCTACAATCACTCATATTGCATCATGCTTCCTGCTGGTCCTTGGCAATCCCATCAACAAATCCATTGTAATCTTCTCCCATTTTCATTCAGGAATTGAAAAAGGTTTAAGCTTACCTGAAGGTGCTTGGTGTTCAACCTTGACTTGCTGGCACATTAAGCATCTTTTAGCATATTCTGCAACTTCTTTCTTCATTCCTTTCCACCATAAATGCTTCTTCAAATATCTATACATTCTTCAAATCTCTTCTTTCCCACGGTTTTTCTCTTCTCTTCTCTCTTTCCCACATTTTCTTCTTCCCTCTTTGGCTGCTCATAAATTCTCTTTTTCTCTTTATTAATTCAAGACTATTTGTTTGGTCTTTTTTCCCATTTTGCCCCTCATTTAACTAGTCCTTCCATATTTACCCCTCTTTCATTTAATTTCTTTTTTGTCTACTATCTATTTTAACCCATTAAACACCATATTAATTATAACTTAAATCTAACACTTCATTCTAATTTCTACTCATACTTGCTAATTGAATGGATTAGACTTTTTAAAAAAATCAAATAAATAAATCGATAATAATTGAAAGAAATTTTGGGGTCCAATAATGAGACACCACTCATACCCATGAGGGGCCATACATGTGCATGATCATGAGAGGTCATGCATGGCTATGATGGGTGATCGCGGCTCTGTCGTTCGATTAGGAAATCGACCTTGAAAATCGGTCAAAATAATTAAATTCCAAGATTGCAGCAAGCTGAACCTCGAGTCGTCTCTCTCATCGGAACCGATGGAAATTGATCTAAAGAACTAGCCTAAGTCGATTTATGCAATTTAAGCAATTAAAAGGGGGGTTTTGATTGATTGATCTAAATTTAAGAAAAGAAAAGTATAAAAGAATCTTTTTTTGGATTTTTGGGAATGTTGCAATTGGTAAAAACTAAGATTGAAATCAAATTACTAAAGGCCTCTTGAAAATGGGCTCGGGTTATCACTGTTCAAAATGATTTTCGGGGTTGGAATCCACTAAGTTTCGAAAGATCAACCTTAAAAACTCTTTAAGTCCAAAGATCTAATTAATCAACTCGATTCTTTAAATCTTTGTTAAAAACCTTAGTGTGAAAATTGGACAAGCAATTGCAATAGGTCAACCGAATGAAAACAAAGCCAACTCAATCAAACACAACTAGGCAGATTAAGTAGGTTTATGCAAAATCCGAATGACATACATGAGACTTCATGTATTAAGCATTGAAAATCTACAAATAACCATATCCAAATCTCAACACAATGTTCAACACACGGATAAAACTATTACCCATGCAAATCTAGTTATACCGATGCAGTCTTTAACTCAGAGCAATACAGAAATATAACTAAACTTTAGACATTAGTGATTACCCCCCTTTGAAGCTCTCGGTGAACTCAAACCTTTGCTACATTCTCAAGAGATCGAAAGCCTAGCCACGCATAACGTCGGAGAACTCCATTATTGCTGGAAATCCGAAGCTATCCATGATTCCAACGATCGGTGAAAGCGGCTGTGTAGAAATGATGCTGGAGGATGAAGGATGTAAGTGTTGCGGTTGATGATCGTCCGTCGTCGGTGGCTACCGAACTGGAAGAACAAAAACAAGAAAACCTATTAGACTCGTATGTACGCTGTGTCTCGAGTGTGGCCGACCTCTGATTTAACCTAATTTGGCAACTTATATAGACGTCGAGTTCGGGCCGGGTTGCACAGTGAGACAAACTTTTTCCATTTAAAGTCAGATATCCGCTCGTTCGTTGCGACTAACGAATTAATATTCGTTGCAACGAGTGGCGTTGGTTCGTTCGTCGTGACTAAGGAATTAATGCTCATTGTGACGTTTGGCAGTGAGCTGCTCGTCGCGACGAACGGAAAGATTCTCATGACTTGTTGACTTCTGATGAGTTGACTCCTTTGTTCCTACAAAATAAAACACTTGCGGTATCAATTGTCCTTATGAAAATTATAGAGAGATTAATATCAAATTATGACAATGTACTGACAATTTGCAAATTATGAGAGCTTGTTAATAGGAACCAATTTAAGCGCAAAAGTCATCAATTAGGAGTCAACAAGTGCATAAATAGTTAAGAAAATGCGGCCAATTTATAAAGTAAACTTGGCTCAATCAGAGTTCTCTTCCCCCTGATCCTTCCTTGGATGTCATGCCGGTCTTTGGAGCTGTGTTGCCGACCTCCGAAGTTACCTCTTCCGAACCGGCGGTTGGCTCTTCCTCTCCCGCCGAGGGATAATTTTTGTTTTTCCTCTTTTTGAAGCTCATCTGGTCGAGCTTGGGCCCAGAAGACAGAAAATAAATAAAGAGTTATATTTTGGTCTTTATCTTGTAACTTGCTAATTCCATAAACGAAAACTCTAAAACTATCATTAACTCGGCGTAAGTTCGAATAGCTCGCAACGGGTAGAGTGCTCGGCTGAAGTCGATCGCGCTCAAATTGCCATTAGATTTGTATAAGAAATTGTGTTTCGAGCATCATAGAGCAAATTTAAAGCGTTTGGCCTAAACCGACCGTAGTCGGTATACTTGAAATAATCCAACCGAACTGTACTGAGGCCAAGTGATGTTAAGATTTTGTGGCTTGACATCGCCGAACGTTGTCGTGTCGAAAATCGATTGATGTTGAAAGCCGAGCGATGCCAAGATTTTGTGACTTGACATCGTCGAACGTTGTCGTGTCGAAAATCGATTGATGTCGAAAGTCGAGCGATGCCAAGATTTTGTGACTTGACATCACCGAACATTGTCGTGTCAAAAATCCATTGATGCCAAAAGCTGAGCGATGCCAAGATTTTGTGACTTGACATCACCGAACATTTTCGTGTCAAAAATCGATTGATGTTGAAAGTCGAGCGATGCCAAGATTTTGTGACTTCGAAAGTTGTCGAAAACCGAACGTTGTCGTGTCAAAAATTGATCGATGTCGAAAGCCGAGCATGGTCAATGGAAATCAGCTTATTCTAGCACATTTTGGCGAGAATCTTTTTGCCAGGAAATTTTGAAATTCTTTATTAATGATGACGTGAGCATGGGCCATTAAAAAACCTGACTAATAGGGTCAGGAAAAAGGTTCCCCAAAAATAAGCAATAATAAAGTACGCAACAAAGAAACAAATGAATTAAAATAAAGCTTATCTACGGGTGGAATGCCCTCGGGTTTCTGCCGTTCGTATCGCGCAGGAGGTAGGAGTCATGTCCGCTCAGCCTTTCCTTTTCGTCGCAAAACTTTGCTTCTCCCTTAGCTCTCACACCCAAAGAGCTCGTCAAAACTACTGCTCCCTCAAGGGTTCTCGTTTCTGCCAAGTAGCATTCCCTAGCGATTCTTTGTTGACCCCTGAGTTTGCCAATGCCCTGGGGGGTCAAGAACTTCATTGCTTGATAGTAAGTTGAGATGATTGCTCTGAGGGCATTTTGTGTGGCTCTTCCAATTATTGCATTGTACGCCCCTACAAACTTTACAACCAAGAATTCAA
>JAOSBP010009298.1:0-11125 GCA_027563825.1 Erythroxylum mucronatum | reverse complement strand
TTCGTGTGAATATGATTGACTAGTTGCTTTGCACATGTAATGTCTGAAATGACCTTGTTTTGTTTTAAAACTGTTGAATCCTAATTATGGGTAAATAGGCATGCCTAAAAGGGTCTGCAGCTGCTTCTGTGACACTTTGGTGTCTTCTGTTAGTGACACTTCGGTGTCGAGACTTCGGTCTCTTCTGTGACACTTCGAAGTTGAGACTTCGGTCTCTTCTGTATAAGTCCCGTTAACCGCTTCTGTAAATGGATTTAGCAGTCCTTTGATTTTGTACTCTGATATCTGTTTGACTTTGACATAAACTCAATTCTGTTATGATTCTTAAGGGTTTATACCCTCTTCTGTTATGTTGTTCTAAAATGCATTCTGTCTGACTTTCGATTAAAGAAATCTTTTAATGCATGTTGTTGCTGTTACATGATTTAGTGTGATGAATTGTCAGTTTATGTATAGATTAGTTATTACTCACTAAGCTATATGCTTAGTACGGTGGATTTGCCCCGTGTAGGTTCGGAGAGGACTTAAGGACTGGGACAAGTCATCCGCAATGGCCAATGAAGTTTGAGTGTTGTTTTAAAAATAATGTAAATTTTTTGTTTGACTTTTGGGCTTGTATCTGCTATGTATATGTGGATTTGTTTGTAAGTTTGTAACAATGATATTTCAGTTTGGTTTGGATTTTTTAGCGAGTGTGTGTTAAGTACTATGTAATTTAATGTATGCTTGCCGAGATTATTTACTGGAAGTTTTCGTATGCTTTGGTTTGTTATACTGTTTTGGTGGGGCATTCATACATCCTTTCAGGGAGTATGTGGGTATTACATATTATATCAAAAATTTTAAAACATTCAGCATCACTGGTTGGAAAACTGAATATTGTCTGTTTGGTCATTGAACAAATTTCATAACTCAAGTTTGTAATAGTTTTCTGTAAACCATTACAACATGAAAATTTCTGCATTACAGAATTAGATGGATGGCCTAGCCTATTATGTAGAACATCACATTTGACTACTGCTGTCTTATTTATCACACAAGCAGTTTCACCATTGCTCCTATTTACAATACTTGAATCTTTATAAAACAAATCACATTTCTCCTTACTTCTGAATGTGTCTCCTTCGATGACATACAAATTGTCTTTTACTTCTCCAAAAACAATTTTGTTGTTAGTCTAGAGGTCTTGTAAATCACAGTGAGTGGAATAACATTTAAGCATTACTGGTACAGACTTAACTAGTTTACTTACTGAAATCAAGTTGTGACTGAAACTAGGAACAAACAACACATTATACAGCATCAAATTATTGCTCAACACCACATCTCCCTGATACATGACATCAACAACCACTCTATTTGGTAAATGCACTTTAGTAGGTTTTGTAACTTCAAACAAGTTCTGAAACCATTCTTTCCTAGTGCATATATGTGTGGAAGCACCAGTGTCAATTATCCACTCATCACTTTTCGCATACACAGGCACATTCATATGTGAATTGACTAATATCATACCTGCATGCTTAATATTGAGAATCATGCATTCTGTATCAACAATATGTTTTCCTATCAAGATCTTCAAAAGCTCTTGTTGAATCAGCTTTGTGATATCTGCATTCTGTTCTAAATTCTCATTAAAAGGAACTTCTGCCAAGTGAACCTATTTGCCCTTTCTTTCTGCTTGAACTCCCTTCTTTTTCTTCAATTCCTTCCACCAATCCGGATAATCATGAATTTTAAAACAAGAATCCCTCTCATGCCCCTCCATATTGCAATGATCATAATGTTTATCCTCTTTCTTCTTGTTATGCCTTTTTCTAAAACTTCCTTTGCCAACATTACTGCCTCTAACAAACATAGCATTGCTTTCTATTGACTCAGTATTCTGCATTTGTATGTGTCTCTGCCTTTCAACTCTTACAACCATAGAGTACACCTTATCAATACTGGGTAAAGGATTGGATGCTAAGATCTGACTTCTAATATGATAAAAAGACTGATTAAGTCCCATCAAGAATTGCAACACTCTATGCTTCATTTCTGTTGCTTCTAGTTTCTTGTTTAGTTCACATTTGTAGCCACTACATATACACATTGGCATCGGTTCCAACCGATTCATCTCATCCCAACATTTTGCCATTTTGCTGTAATACACAGCCAGAGAATTATTTCCTTGTTCTGTAACATTGATCTCTCTTTGTATTTGATAAATCTGAGGACTATTGTTCTTATCCCCAAACCTTTCTTCTATTCTATCCAAAGAATCTTAGAATTAGTGATGTAGATAAAAGCATCTGCAAGTTCCTTCTCCATTGAATTCAAGATCCATTGCTTTATCATACAATCAACCTTCCTCCATCTTTTATACTCTGCATCATTCACTGGTACATTCAAAGAACCATCAATAAACCCTAACTTATCCTTTACTTCCAACAAATTCATGATTGAAAAACTCCAACTCATGTAATTGGATCCAATTAATGGCGATGTTACTAGCACCATTCCTGAATGATCTAAATTATGTAGTCGGTAGGGATCTTCCTTATGAATTTCATTCCTTCTTGCATATGTTCGTGAATCTGCCATTTCTCAAGTTACTCAGCTAAAACTAATTGCAATCAACTCCTGATGTGCGAATAGTTAGTAAAATTCCTCATAGCAACAAATGGATTCAATGTCTCGCATCAATTTTAGTCAATTGGCTCTGATACCATGTTCAGATGTGAAAACAGATGAGAGATAATTTGTGAATGAAAGAACTATCATTCATTTCTGTTCAAAGTTATACAAAGAATACAATGAAAACTTATATACAAAGCTAACTACAAAATGAGAAAATAAGTTAAGTGTCCATCTCAGCATTATGTTATAACAGAAAAAACTTCTCTTAACTAACACTAAATAACTATTTATATTTATATTTCAACACTACGATTCCACACGAGGAGAAAAGTTAGACTAGACATAAACTCTAGTGAAGTTTTATCCTAAAATCAATTGACAATAGGTAAAGTAGCCACTGGACTTATATATTAGTTTGCCTTCCCATCTTTCTTTATTGTGGGACACTCACTTGTGGGTATTCTCGACACTTCCCCTTAAATGTGAGTCCCTTTTTAGTTGGGCAATCTGGAGAGGTACGTAAATAATCCTCATTAGGGCTGGACTTTTGATTGAGATCAAATAGGTTCCCTTTGGGGCAAACAATACTGTTGGGCTACTTGTTCTATGCAGACTTCAAATCCTTCTACAATTGCTTACATGATAGGCTCCCTCCTACGGCAAATAGTAGGCTAAGGTTTTCATTGGCTCCAATACTATGTTAAATTTGTAATGAACTTACAGGCTTACACAAGAAAAAAAGTTAGATCATACACAAGCCTAAGTGAGGTTCTATCCCAAAACCAATTGGCAGTAGATGGAGTAGCCCACTAAGCTTATATGTTAGTCTTCTTTATCCTCTTTTTTTGATATGGGACATTAACTTGTGAGTATTCTCAACATTTTTTAGTCTTGAGGTATGTTATGAGTGATATGGATACTAAGAGTCTTGGGCTATTCTAGTATTTAATAGTCAACTATTTTATTTTTGGAAAATCAGTAAAAAGATTATAAATAATTAAAAGTTATGTACAACTAGAGATTTCCAATCGGCAATCTCTTTTCCAAACCAAACTCTCAAAATATAAACTACAAAGCTTCCATCATCATGTAAACCACCATATCAAAACAAGCCAAATCTACACTACGATGGACATAACATAACCCTCTTGCCAGTAGCTTCCTTTCATGCAACAAACACATATATTCCATCAACCAATCCAACCTCACTACTAATCTTTTACATGAGGAACAATACATCATACTGTGACTTTTAACCTTTCAATTCAACATCTTTATAATGAAATCCGAACAAAACTTCCTTGTTGACAAGCAACATCCATGGGAGTGGGGTCTTGGAATCCCCTTATAGCTTTAGTACTATGTTTCCGTAATCAAAGTGTGGTGGAGGAGGGGCTTGCCCTTCATCTTATGGTGATCCTTTTATTGCAAGGAATGAAAATTCTCTTTCTTTACTAGAATCTGGACCTGGAGTCAAAACCTACAAACAATTCATTAGAAATAAAAAGAAACACGAACATTTTACCTTCTCTCAGTGTTTGAGCTGAGGTGTTCCATAACTTGAAAGATCACTCGCGTAGAGAGACTCCCTACATCTAAGGCTTCATCTTTAAAGGTTCGCATGTTTCTTTCAGTCCACAGGTTATAAACATTAACAGAAAGGATAGTGAATAAGGTATTTATTTCACAGGTTCTGGGGATAGTTGACTGGTTAACCCATAATAAAATGGATTGAAGATTGGTTAGGTGAGGTAGATGGATTTGGAAGTGGCTTAGCGCTTAGGCTTTTGAACTAAACGTATTTTGAAAAAGGATAATCAAAGAATAAATGTTTAATAGTCTTCAAGTCCGCAGCACATAAGGAACACTGATTAGGGGTGTGGAGATAAAGTAGCTTGTCCCTTGTTTGCAATTTATTCAGGAAGGCTAACCATAATATGAAGGAACACCTAGGACTATTCCTTTTATGCCATACAATTTTATTCCAAGGAACTGTCTGATGTGGAGGTCTTAAGAAGGTGTATGCAGAAGCATTGGTATACTGCTTCGAAGAGCTAGCTAGCCATTCTAAATTATCCTCTATTGAAGAATCTGGGTAGTATTGTAAAGGTTCAAGGTTACTGATAGTCCCAACTGTTGACTCCTGCCAGCACCATTCATTGTTTCTGATTACTTCAGCCACTCTTGCAGTCATACGAAGTTCAGACCCATTGATCAAGCGAGGAGTAGAATGAGCCATTAAGATACCTCTTAAATGCCAAGGATCCTGCCATAGGAGAGTAGAGTTTCCATTTCCAATTCTAAATCTGAATTGATTCCCAATTTGGTCCCTCACATACAAAATTTTCCTCCAACTCCATGAACAACAGTTGTTAGGAGAGGTATTCCAGAAAATTTTCCATTTTAGGATAATGGTGTGAACCCACCTGACCCATAAAGCTTCCTTATCATGAAACAAAAACCATTTTCTTTTTCCTAGCAACATATATTCCAAGTAGACAAGTGTTTCATACCGAGACCTCCCTCTTTTTTTGATCTACAAATGTCGTTCCATTTTACATTAGCATGAGCTTTAGTTCCACCTTCCCCGACCATAAAAATTCCTAAGTTTTTTATCTATTTCCTTAATAATGGAAGTGGGGAGGATGAAATGGCTAGACCAATAGACATGAAAAGAGGAAAGGATTGAGATAACTAATTGCACTTTACCAGCATAAGAGAGAAATTTATGGGTCCATTTGTTGACTCTAGAATCAATTTTTTCTAGTAAGGGTAAACAATCCCTCCTAGACAACCGATCTGTCAGAAGAGAAACTCCCAGGTATTGAATGGGAAGCTGACTTCTTTTAAGACCAGACATGATTTCTATTTGGTGAGCCATTTGATCCATATATGGAGACATAAATAAATGACTCTTGCACAGGTTCATTGCCATACCAGAATAGTTGGAGAAGGTTCTTAAGCAATCAAGTAAGGTATGGGTCGAGGCCAAATCACCATGACAAAACAATAAGAGTTCATCAGCAAACACAAGATGGGTAAGTTTGAGGGCTTTACATCTCCAATAGTATATAAAAGAATCACTGACTTCTATGCAAGTGTTGAGACTCCTTGAAAAACCGCCATACAGAGAATAAAAAGCAAAGGAGATAAAGGATCCCCTTGTCTTAGACCTGACTTAGTTGGGAAGAATTTTGAGGGGGATCCATTGATCAAGACAACATAGGCAGGAGAGGTAATACATTCTCTTATCCAATCAATGAACTGGAGAGGACAACCTACAACTACTAGCACATTCAGTAGGAAATCCCAATGGATTGAATCATATGCTTTTTGTAAGTCCACTTTGAAAGCACATCTCTTATGGTTATTTACAAGATGGTAATTCTTGAAGATCTCTTGGGCCAATAAGATATTATCCCCAATACGACGATTCCTAATAAAAGCACTTTGGTTTGGGCTGATAATGTAAGGGAGAACTTCTTTAAGACTATTAGTCATGATTTTTGAAATCACCTTATAAATAAAGTTACAACAAGCTATAGGCCTATAGTTAACTACAGTAGAAGGGTTATCTTTTTTAGGCATAAGAATGATGAAAGTAGAATTGATCTTTTTGAGGAGTCGCCCATGATGAAAAAAATCTTGAATTGCCCTAGAGACATTTTCCCCTACAATATGCCAAGTATGTTTAAAGAAAACCCCATTAAACCTATCTAGCCCAGGAGACTTATTAGGATTAAAAGAATTGAGAACATCCTTAATCTCCTGAGGTGAGACCTCAACTAATTATATATAAAATTAGGGGTCTCTTCCTTATTTAGTTTGATTCATTATACATAAATACTCTCTTATACATTTGATGATACACATTAAAAAAAAACAACAAAAAACTTTTTCTAATCGTATTCTCTTTCTATAGTTTCTTCCATGAATACAGCTAATTTTATATGGGACAACAATCGTGAAACTCTTCTTACTAGCTAGTTATAACTTCACTCATGGTAGTCGAGTTCCAACTATTTAACATTAATATTGTTAGTTTATTTTCCACCTCTGCAGTGCATAGGATCTCATGAACAAAGTCATAATGTTAAATCTACGTGCATTCCTCTGTTAATTTCTAACCTGAGGTTGATCTCCTTGAGCTCTGTAGATGAGTTTAATCGTCCGTATAAAAGCACAACCGTAATAAGAAAATATGAAGTCGAAGCTGCAAAAATTGGATGCTGCATGATTGAAACAAGGATGATGAGTGGCTTCTTCAGTGATTAAGCGAACAAAGTGATTGTTATAGGGAAAAGGAATAATGATGGAAAGTTCTACTTTATTATTCAGAGGCGACGTACATTTATACACAGAAGAGTGAGATGAATCGGAGAGAGAGAAAGTTACAACAGAAAATATAAACAATTATGACAAAGGAATATAATAGTACAGATTGTTAGAATACAACGATGAGGAGGCGTAGGCGGTTATGACAGTGGACAGAACATTTCCTTATCATGCCCCCTCAAGATGGAGGTGGAACAACTCCAATCTTGTTGGACAGGGAACGATGACGAGGGCCACTAAGCGGCTTGGTGAGTAGATCAGCGAGTTGCATGTTGGATGGGATATGAGAAACACGCAGTGTACCAGCAGCAACCAGTTCACGTACAAAGTGGTAGTCAATGGCAAGGTGTTTCATACGGGAATGGAAGATAGGGTTATGGCACAGATATGTGGCACCAGTGTTATCGGAAAGAATGTGAGGAGCAGATGAGGTGGTAAACCCAAGTTCCTTGAGTATTTGCTGAAGCCATAAAAGTTCAGTAGCAGTGGAGGCGTTGGTTCGATATTCAGCTAGGATTGGACCCAAGGTAAGCAATGAAAGCACTTGTGGACCGACGATCAGTAGAGTCATCCGCCCAGTCCGCATCACAGAAGGCCGTGAGGGTGAGAGAAGAAATCGGTCGGAGCATAATGCCATGTTGAATTGTAGACTTGAGGTAACGTAGGATACGTTTGAGAGCCTGAAGATGATCATGTGTGGGAGACTGCATATGTTGGGCCAGGCGATTGACAGAGAAGGCGATGTCCGGACGTGTGAGAGCAAGATATTGGAGACTACCAATCATGCTCCGATAGGTTGGCCCATCAGCTGGGGATGAAGGAGAGACAACATTGGTGGATAAAGCCATGGGAGTAGATGTAGGCTTGGCACCAAGCATAGAGAATTTGTCCAGAAGATCACGTATGTAACCACGTTGGGATAAAAAGAGGCCTCTCGGGCATGAAAGAAGCTCCAAACCCAGAAAGTATTGAGGAGGGCCAAGATCCTTAAGAGAAAATGCCTTAGACAAGGTTGCCGTAAATTTGGCAAGAAACATAGGACAATTGCCAGTTAAAAGTAAATCATCAACATAAACTAAAAAATAGGCTAAAGTCCCACCATGGTTGTAGATAAATAAAGAAGGATCTGAGAGGGCGTTGATGAAACCAAAGGAGAGAAGAAAGGTTCGAAGAGAGTAGTACCAGGCACGTGGGGCTTGTTTGAGCCCATAGATAGGCTTGCGGAGTTTGCAAACATAGTGCGGGAAATCTGGATGTAGAAAACCAGAAGGTTGACGCATATATACCTCCTCAGATAGTGAGCCATGAAGAAAGGCATTATTCACGTCCATGTGTCGGAGATTCCAGCCAAGAGAGAGAGCAATGGTAAGGACCAATTTGATGGTCTGAGGTTTGATCACGGGGCTATAGGTCTCCCGGTAGTCAATGCCGGGACGTTGATGAAAACCTTTGGCCACAAGACGCGCTTTGTAGCGGGCAATAGATCCGTCAGGATGGCGCTTGATGCGAAAAATCCATTTGTTGCCAATGACGTTAAAGTGAGGTTGGGGAGGAACAAGGTCCCAAGTGCCAGTAGAGAAAAGAGCGTGAAGCTCCTCAGCCATGGCTTGTTTCCAGTGGGGTATCTTGGAAGCTTGTGAGAAAGAGGTTGGTTCAATATTTTCAGGTAGTGGATACCTTTCAGCAGAGAAGGCAGTCTTCGGCTTGAAAATCCCAGCTTTGGCCCTTGTGATCATGGAGTGAGTGCCAAGAGGATTGGGTGGCGGATGCTCCGAATGAGTGGTGACCATACGTGATGGAGAAGGCTGAGAACAAGGAGACACTGCTGTGGGGAAAGAGACAGAAGGATGTGACGACGGTGAGGGTGATGAACTGTGGGATGGGGGTGGGGTGGGCGGAGAAGGAGCAGTGGCAGAAGAAGGAGCAACTGACGAAGGAATAATGAGGTGAGGGGATGAAGTGAAAGTGGGAGAGGATGTAGTGGACTAGGAAGAAGATGCAGGGGAAGGAAGTGCAGAGGTGAAAAAGGGGTAGGTGTGTTCGACAAAGGTAACGTGTCTAGAGGAGAACAGCCGGTGACGTTGCAAATCATAACACAAATAGGCACTTTGGGAGGGAGAGTATCCTAAGAAGACACAAGGTGAAGATCGAGAAGCAAGTTTGTGTGGTGAATAAGGTTTGAGCCATGGGAAACACAAACAGCCAAAGGTGCGGAGTTTATGGTAGTTGGGAGATTGATGAAATAAAGCAGTAAAGGGTGAGGACTGGTTTAGGGTGGGAGTGGGCATGCGATTAATTAAATAGGCAACAGTTTGAATAGCAAAGGACCAAAAACGTAAGGGAACATGGGCATGGTGAAGAAGGCATCGGGCTGTCTCAACAAGGTGGCGGTGTTTGCGTTCAGCAATTCCATTATGTTCAGGAGTGTGAGGAGGTGTAGTGAGATGAGAAATTCCATTAGCAGACAAGAATGGGCGCAATTTGATGAATTCGCCACCGTTATCAGTAAAAAGAGTCGTGATAGTAGAGTTAAATTGTTTTTCAACTAAAGCTTTAAACTTAGGAAAGATAGTGGAAACATCGGATTTATGTTTAAGGGGATAAAGCCAAACATAACGAGAAAAATGATCTACAAAGATCACATAAAACTTGAAATTATCAATAGATGAAAAAGGGGTAGGCCCCCATACATCGGCGTATATAAGCTGTAATGGACGATTACTAGTGAGACTGGATTTGTAAAAGGGTAACTTGTGACTTTTGTTTTGAAGACAAGTGGTGCACGATGAGGAGGAGGAGGTGGAAGATGACAGGCGATGAGCAGACAGAACTGTATTGAGAGTGCGAGAAGAAGGATGCCCCAGACGTTGGTGCCAGCACGCAGGGGAGGGGGGAGAGGTGACAGCAAGAGCATGCGGTGGGGTGGAGTGGAGCTTGTAAACATGGTTGTCATTGGGTCCTTGAAGCAGTGTCTTCCCTGTTCCCAGAGCTTTCACCTTGAAACAAGAGGGAAAGAATTCAACAGAGACGTTATTGTGTTGACAAAGTTGAGAAACAGAGAGGAGGTTGTGATTAATTTGTGGAACATAAAGAACCTTTGGCAAGGTGAGTGAGGTATGAGGGGTGTGTAAAGTGGTAGTACCAGTATGAGATATTGGGAGAGTATTACCATTGGCAACATGGAGATGATCCGAACCTGGGTACGCAGTAGCAAGTGATAGATTGGAAAAATAATTTGTGATGTGGTGAGAGGCCCCAGAATCCAAGAGCCAGTGATCTTGCGGAGGTTGCATCTGGACAGCATGAGCAGATGGCTTCACATGGACTGATGGAGAATGTAGTGTTACATTTGGGTTGTTGTCGATTTTAAAGCAAAACTTGGCAATGTGACCATGTTTCCCACACCATTGGCAGACATCTTGGCGTCTGGGAGTGGATTGATGTTGCAAGTTGGTTGATTTGGGCGGGGTTCCAAGAACAGAGGTAGGCATTTTGGTCCTGCCAAGAGAGGATCGTTTGTGAACATAGTGAGCAGAGAGAATAGTATCTGTAGGTTTTTCTTCTTTCTGTAACTGAAGTTCATGGTTGAGGAGTTGCTCATAGATTTGGTTGTAGGATAGGGGTGAGGGATGGGCTCACAAGACAATAGCAATATCTTTAAAGTCTGGTCCAAGGCCAGATAAACAATAGATGACAAGATCGACATCATCGAGAGGATAGCCGATGAGAGAAAGTTCATCAGCAATAACTTTAATCAATTGAAGGTACTCTGAAACAGAGGCAGTCCCTTTAGACATAGAGGAGAGTTTCTCCTTCAGATGGAGGACCCGAGATTGAGAACGGTTGGCGAAAGCAGTGCGAAGCTGGGTCCAAGCTTCACGGGAGGAGGTGGCTTGCAAGATGATGGATCGAGCATCAGTGTCGCAGGAGCCTAATAAAGCCAACAAGAGGAGCTGATCTTGTCAGAACCAATGAATGTAGGTGGCGTTTTCAGTTTCTTTTCCATCAACAACGCAGGTAGGAAAGGGTGGGGAAAGGGAACCAATGATATAGCCTTGAAGGCCATAACCAATGAGAAGAGATTCCATCTATTTGGCCCAGGCTACGTAGTTGTTGGGGTTGAGTTTAATGGGAACGAAAGAGGCGACATTGATGGCAACCAGTTCAC